>BEXV01000553.1:20322-32229 GCA_003118195.1 Hemicentrotus pulcherrimus | reverse complement strand
ATGTATACATCACTAAAAAACTGCAAGCTTAGGTATCGGTGCAGGATAGCCGCGCGGTCTAAGGCGCTGGTTTTAACTCCCAATCTACCTGTGTAGGGCCAGGTTCGATCCTGACTTCGGTCCCAAATTAAAAAAATTTTTTTTTTTAAAGGTCAAAATCGGGGGTGCGGCCTATACAAGGGTGCGGCGTTATCGCCGGCAAATACGGTATTGCTTTTAATAAATGTTACTTTCTAACTTGACCGTCCTTTTCTCTCCCTTTCTCCTGCATGATTTCCTTTTCCCCACCATTCATCCTTATTTTCTTAATCATACGACTATTCAGTGTGCAGCGGGCTTAACTCTCATACTAAATATACATGTACCTTGATACTTGCATGACGATGAAATTGAGTGTACATCCCTACAAAGGTTTTCCAGCTGAATACTTTTTCCATTTTGTAAATCCCTTTTCCACTTTTCTCTCTCCCACTTTTTTCTCTCCTTTAAAAAAAAATAGATTGTAGCAAAAGGAATGATCACAAAAGGTGAAGGTGGTTCCATCGTGAATCTTTCTAGCATTGCCAGTTTACAGGGACTCACCAACCATGCTGTATATGGTGAGATACATTGTTTACTGTATGGTGATATTATATACTATTTGGGCATGCAAGGGGAATTTTGAAATTAAAGAGATGCACATATATATTTATCAGTTACTTTATGTATAATGTAGAGCAAGAGGGGAATCATGCACATAACATTAAGTATGAGGTACTTGGCAGTACTGCAGATTAAATTTGTTTAAATGGTCCAATATATATATATATTGAAATTCATTGCTATTTTTCCAGGAAATGTAAATACTAAAACTATGAGTACATCATTTAGTTCAAGTTTTTTTAGTAGCTGATAAAGATTTTCCATCCATTTTGTACACTAACATTTTTATCTTCTCAATGACTTGATACGCTTGAGGATGAAAAGCTAGTACTATTCATTGGGTATGAATATATTTGATCTTTAACTATTTCTGATTTTCTGTAACTTTGTCTGACTTTCTGCCCACTTAATTTTACGTCTGTTGTATTTGCAGCATCATCCAAAGGGGCTTTGGATTCATACACAAAGGTTGCTGCCTTAGAATTGGCAAAACACAAGGTAAAGCTTATATCTCTATATTTCATTTTTGGTGTTATTTTTATTGTTGTAAGATTTTAAGCTGACAAAAATTATTATGTATCAGAAAGAGAGATCCTTGCATGCATCTGTTTCAATTGCCACATCCAAATAAACTTTTTCTTCTTTTCCTCCAAGTTTTGGAGTATATAGCTTAAAATGATAGTTATCCAAATGATCTTTCACAATAGGAACTTTAATCAAGACTGTAATTAGGTAGCTCTGTTTTAGTCTTTCAGAGTAAAGCATGCATGCATGGAGTCATACATTTTCTCATATAACACTTTTATTTTTTGATGAAAGTCTACACAATGTCTTGTGGAAAGTTGTCCTTTTAAAAAATGTATTTGACTAGGAAAATAGTGCTTGCATATCCTTCTTTTCCAAAAAAGTTTAGACAAATTTATTATAATACTGCAAGCCCTGTGGTTAGTTAGGTTGTTACCGTTTAGGCATTATAAAAAAAAGCGTTAAATGATATTATCCTTCATGATGCATTTCATTGGCCTTAGATTCGAGTGAACTGTGTGAACCCTACCGTCGTACTGACTCCTATGGCTAGGAAGTACTGGGCCCAAGGTGAGATGAGGGATGCCATGATTAGCAGGATACCACTGGGTAGATTCCTAGGTAAGTCAACCCCTCTATGATGGCAGACTTAATTTGGTATTCTAATTGAATGCACTTGCATGTTCTACTTAGGGAGCCTAGTGAAAAATCAATTGCAGCAAAAAGACGTGTCCGGAATGTTAAATACATTATTGTTGCACATTAATTTTATCACCTAGAGGTAGAACTACAATGGAGATGGTAAATACATATACTACCTTAATTAGTTTACTTATGTGTTGCACTATTGTTCTCATACACAGGATTTGCTGGAATTAATGATTAATGTATTTACCCCTGCATGGTTGAAACACAAATTGGCAACTCTGTGATTGATGCAAACAGTTTTACATTTGTTTGTGCTTGTGATTGGCGATGAAAGAATAGATCTCCATCAGTTCAGAGAAGGGATGTGTAACACACAGGTATGATGAAAGTATTTCCTTTAGAGAAAAGTGAAAATTGTCGAAATTCTTAGTCCAAAAGCAGGAAAAGCTGCTCAAAGGGATATTATAGATTTGTTTATATCACTCTTGAGGATTCTAATGTTTTTACCATTTATTTTCTCTCTCCTACAGAAATTGAGGATATTGTTTATCCAGTTCTCTTCCTGCTCAGCGACATGAGTGCAATGATCATTGGTATCACAATGCCTATTGATGGAGGTGCTTCAGCAGCCTTAGTCTAGGGTAGGGCTTAACTCTTTGAATGCCAGACTAAATTCTGTTCCATTTTGATTTATGTGAAGTATGTGCAAATACCATCAATGGCACTTTTGTAAAGGGGAACTCAACCCTGATATTAGAGAAACAGTTTATTGAAAGTTGGAGCAATATCCGATTATGAAAAGGAAAGTTATGAATCTTTGAAGTTGTCATCAGTGAAACACAAATTAGCTACACTGTTGCATATCATGCGAGTTCCTCCCCAATTTGCTCTGTACAGAAAATTTCATAAGCTCCCATTTTCTTGTTATTGATGACAGAATAGATTTATTTCATACAGGGGTTGTATAAAAACATGTTTGCTATAATTGAATTTAGGTTGAATGTATAATTGAAATATTTTGAAAGGGAAATAAAGATTTTTAATTTTTGTAATACAGGACAAATGGGAAGGAAGCTCGCAAGATACGTCTCAGAGTTGCCAATTTGTGTTTGATTCATTGCACCTTCAAAAATTCAGAATATTTTCATTTTCGATCGGTGTTTGCTCAAAATTTCACTGACCTGTTCCTCTCATATTTCGGCTTTTAATTAAACCAACTTTAATATCAGGATGGACTTCCCCTTTAATTACCACCCATATTCTCTGCATTCTACATGTACTCTTGGCATCACGATGCAACTCTGCAATCACTACCAATGATCTACCTCTCAATTTCATTTCACGATGACGGAATAAGTTACAAGTGGATCCTTGTTCAGATATGACGTGGCCTTTTTTGTTTTTAGATAATGGCGTTAGTGTAATATGCTACATAATATTCTACACAGCTCTGTATCTCATAATACACCAGTTTACGGTTGTGTGCGCCATTTTAAACAAAGCCAATGACCGAGAGGTCATGTATTTATGCGTAAATGAAGATTGCGCCCATGCAAATTATGATGACATCACTGCCTACGCGCTGCGTTGTGTGCGCACATCATCATTTACATGGGCGCAATTTTAATTTACGCTTAGCCTAATACCACTGACTTGACCTCGGGTCATTGGCACCCTGTTTGGGTGCAATCTAAAATGGCGCCCAGTCTACGCATGCGCACTGATACAACCGTAAACTGGTGTATTACAGAGCTCAGTAAGTAAATGNGCATATACATAGGTAAAATACAAATTAATTGATATCACCATGAAAAAAGCACTGTGGTTTACTACTTCATATCTGAACGAGCATTTAATGTGAGTCAGAAATTCATATTTGATTTAGAATAATATATTTTAGAATTTCCTTTAAGCAATTATGTACTTGATGAGAATTAGGTCTGGGGATATTCATGGTCAAATATTTATATACCCAGTAGATCTAACTTCGACATTCGAGACGATTCCATGAAGATGAATTTCATCATATTTTTTTCAGCTTAGAATAACATTTTGCAGTTATGTACATTATATGATTAGTAATAGATCTAGGGATACCATCGTCAAATAGTTTTTAAAAATTTGATATAGTTGTAACATCTATATTTGGAAACTTCCATTTGGAAGCATTTCAGTACCTATACCCAGTAATACGAGATATGCCTCATGTTTTCAATTCTTTGAATTTATATACAGCATTATTAGCATAAAATTTACCAGCCCAAATGCATACCCATCCATTTATTTGTAATACACCGAAATTGCAACGTATGAGTTCCGACTGTTCATGATACACAGTTTATTTCTTTGATAAGGAGAGGGGTTTCTTTGCCTGTTTCGTGTAGTGAAATAGCGCCATCTTACATGCAACAATACTTGTGGGCATGTAATATTCCTTGCTGTAGATTCATTGTGAGGGTGTTTGTTTGGCTGATTCAACATGATAGATTGGAAGGTCTTCCAGACAAATACTAGATTTACTGACATATCCGGATTTCCTCTTTCATCACTAGTAAAAGAAGTCATGAATAGGATATAGTCTTGTTATTGAAATCCATAACAATGTGTACGCATAAAGTCATGTGAGTCATGCGCTCATGCCGTTTAAATGGGGGGTTGGGGCCAAGATTCGTTTTGAAGACCCTATCTCCAAGTTGTCCATATTCTGTCCAATTTCTCCACAGAGTCTCTCAAATCAAAATTTTGGGTTAAATCATAGTTATGTTAATTTTAGGCTGGCTTTGTACTAGATTGAAGTTTTAAATTAATCTGATCATAGCAATTATAATCTTATAATTTTAAGTAGATTGTTTTACAGTTTTAAGTAAATTTATGGTTATGAGATGGCCATCACTGCCTTAGACTATACTGATTCTAATGTCAGTGAAAATTGATCTGCTTGCCAAAAAAGAAAGTTTGCATACAATATAGCACCCTATTATAATTGCACCATGTATTGTCAATGTCTTGCTTTCATGTGAAACATGAATAGTATTTTTATTTTATGTAATTTCCAGTCTTGAATGCACAAAGAATATATATTAAATAAAATGTAATAGATCTATCTTATCCGTCTGAATGTCTGCAAAATTTGTATGGACCTGAAGAAATTTTGTCCACCTGAAAAGTCTATGCAATGAGAAATTACAAAGAATGTGAAAATGTGTCCAAAAAATTATCTGCATAATTTGTATCATTAAATGTATGCTTATATTATTGACAAACATGTAGTTGTTGTACTTATCTGGGATAAGTGTCAGGGAACCGAAGGCAATTAGCGCATGGAATTGTTTTATTGGAATATTAGCATATGAGTGTGAACAGCAAGCTTTAAGCTACATAGTCCATGACGAGCCAGATAATGAACATACAGATAATTACTACGATAGGTCATTTTCGTAATGTAATCAAATGTAATGAACAAATCTCGGTTATGTGCCATGTTGCAAATAATTGTATTCCAATAGTCTGAATGTGAATTGCATACATTACTTATTGTTAGATATGCAAGCCCTAATGCTTGTCCTACCTAGCAACAATTAATGTATGCTATTCGCATTCTGACTATTGAATTACAATTATTCACTAAATGTTAATGAAATAATTTGTATCATGCCTCTTAACATAGATTTATGCTTTAAATTTGATTACATTACGAAAATGGTCTATTCATTAAACACATTCCAATCTTTTACACACAATTAGAATATGGTTATATCTACAAAAAGAATGCCTTACAATCATAGTGAAGGAGGGATATAAGAAAGAAACTAATTCACCAAGTTTTGTTAATAATGAAATTCAGTTATCAACTTATTATTCATACCCTTACCAGGTTTTTTGTAAATTATGCAAAAAATTGATCTGTCCCAATTTACCTACTTAGGAAATTGACATATTAAAGCTTACATCTAAAAGTATTAACCAAAGGCTTTGATTCAACCAGTCCACCTTTAATTTTTTGATTTACGAAAAACAAAACAACAAAAAACATCAAATTTACAAGTGATATGAATAATGTAGTTGTTAACTGTATGACAATCACTATTTTGATAATCGTAACAGTAAATCATTTTAAGCTGTATCTTGTGATATTGCGAGTACTTCCTATTGATTTTCTGAATATCGTTTAATTGAATTCTTTTCAAAGTTTATTTTAAATAAAAGTGCATACAATTGTAGAAATGTAGAAGTGTACAATGACAACCTTTAAATATAACATTACATATACATGTATATTGATTATATGGTTTAGCATAGAGAGTATAAGTGAGAAGGTTCAATTGAACATAAATACAAACACACATGCATTGGAATATATTCCGTCTGGTATTTAATTCAGTTACAGTTACACACAATGATATCCTACTGGTATATGAAGTACCGGTACAAGAATGATAAAGACCTATGTGATACCATTTCGAATACAAAAATCTAAAAACAATTGCACATAATAAGGTTGATCAACTCGGTTAATAGCAGAATAAATATTTTACTTAACTGTGTGTCTTCAAATATGAAGTTAGGGAAGAAGAAAGAAAAGAAAAATATATATAGTTTTTACTTGGAAATACAAAACTGATCCTGTTGTGTACTATAATTGTGACTGGATTTTTTTGGTGATAACTATTAATCATTAATTAATGTGAGAAAGAGAAAGAATCAACATTATTCAAAAGTTATTTTTTTTGTAAATACAATAAAGTAAAAGACAAGATAACAGCATTCGCCAGTTTTACTGTATTAATCATTTTCGCCGTTCCTCAACAGCTGTTGATGTTTAGACCCGTAACATGTTTTTGTTGGGAGTGGGGGTAGTCCTAACATCGAGAAATGAACTCACACCCATTGTGTATACAAGTACATGTATTCGCCTGCGAATATTTGAATGGATATATTTTAATCCCTGCGTCTCCATACAAATCTGCAGGGAATATGGTAAATTTCCTTATATCTAAAGTGTACTTTAAAATGTACTTTTACAATTACGTAAAATCCGAATATAAGTGATTGTTAAGAGACCTATAAGAACAATTTAAAAAAATAAATTTTGGGTGATGATGAATACATACTGATCAGACAGTGTATGAAGTGGTAAGAAGTGTGGTACGTTGATACCAATACTCTATCATTATGGATATAATACTCCTAAATATAGAAAGGGCAAAAGAGAAAGGGGAGAAAGAAAAAACAGGGGGAGAAAGAGATAATGCTAATAACAAAGGAATAGAGAAAGAGAAAGAGAGGGATTTAGAGAGAGAGAGAGAGAGAATTTTTTTTTTTTTGGGGGGGGGGGGGGGGGCGGGATGAATACAGAGAAGAATAGTTTAATCAGGAAGAGAGAAAGAAAGGAGTATCGTGTGCCCGAGAAGATGTTTTCGTGGATTTCAGCTGTTAAAGACCAGATGAGTTCAAGCGATGCAGATAAAGGTTTATTTTTATACAAATCTACCTGCAAACAAGATATGCGTATTTGATTTTCGGCCTACTTGATTATATGAATCCGAAATAGAACGTAATCACCTTTTTAAATACATTTTCCTAGACCATCATTGCTCTATATTTATCAATTTAGGTAAAACGGTTAACAAATAATATGGCAAAGTTCAAGAAAAGGGGATCGCGGTATTATAAATGGCATTTCTTTACCTTGAAAATTCTGTGAGGAAGATTAATCCATAGTATATCTACCAAACTGAGATTTAAAAAAATGGTAAACGACCGAACGTCGTACAGTTCGTATCAAAAAAGCATACCCAACTTTGGTAGCTCCTAATTAAGAGTTATAAGCTGTGTGACCCTAAATCATATTTTATTGTAAAGAAGAACTAATACCCTGCCTAATGATACCAATTTCATATTTGTGCTGCCAAGAATGACTGAACAGCAGGCTTTTCAAAAAGTATTGTCAAAATCCTCTTGTACGAAGTTTGGTCTGAAGCATGAATGTCGGTCAAAAGTAATTTTGTGTTTGTTTTCTCATTCCAAAACAATCGTTCCTTTATTTACATTGAATATTAGGCAGTTGAAAGAAAAAAAGTGTTAACATCATCCCAAACTCAAAGAAATGTTTATTACAAGCAAAATTTATGATATGACAATTACAAGATTACCTTCTTCGCTTCCCTTGTTTAAAGTAACCTTCTCATTGAGTGATACAAAATGTATAAAGTTTATCAGGGATGTTATCTCTTTTTATGAAAGTCTGTCGTCAATTACTTTGTTATTTATTATTATACCGGTAGATGTTATTTTCTTGCATTTGGGTTTCGTAACTTTTGAGTTTTCGATCGCTATTCGTGATGAACGCCTTACGCTCCTTACGTGCGTGAAATGCGCAGTGGACAAGTGAGCAGAGAGAGAGAGAGAGAGTTTAGAAATATCATGAGACAAGAAGTTAGTTGGCTTTTACAAATAATTTAAGGTTATTCTGTCGATTGAAGCAAGGTTCTGTGAAGGCCTCGTTCCATTGCATCATTTTAAACAATGAAGCACTTAAGCATGAGGCACAAGTCAACTTTTGAGAATAGGGGCGATTTCTTCTGATAAAAAGGTCACGTCTGATTACTGAAACAATTATGCTGTAGAAACTCTTTGCGATTGAGTTCTGTTAACCTGTTAAATATTCTGCAAATTAACATTCCTGTGTAGATTGGCAACAACGATCCGTCAATCCCGATTCTTCTTTAATTATTAGTACATATTTAGGAAGGATTTTGATTATTTTCTTTCACTGTTTCGATCAATTTTGCCTGAATTAACTCGAAAGAATTCAAACCAAAATAAACATGAAATAGGCTATTCAACACGTGCTGACGGATAACGGCTTCATAATTATATTATCCCTTTTTGGCAGGTTTATGATTGTTGTTCCTATATGGATGAATATTGCAGGTAGAGCCCTGGCGGATTTGGGAGTGGGCAGAACCGGGCTTCGCCCTTTTTGAAACTCGAATAGCTCAAATTCGAACTCCGAAAGTATCTCCTATAGTTTGTTTGGTTTGGTTTGATTTGCGATCATAAATATTGAAATACAAACGTAACACATAATAACAAAACATTCAAATATTGCACATGGACCATAGTAAAAATTAAATCAAATGAAGTCTTCGATGGATCACCGCTTCAGATCTACTGACACATTTGATCTGTTCTCTGTCGGGGTCCCCAAAATAACCACAACATTTATTCTTTTTCAGATCATTATTATCAAAGAACTACGGAGAAAAAGGGCACCGAAAAGTCTTTTTTTTTCCAGAAATTTTTCATGTAACCCTTTTTACAAAATTGTGGATCCGCCCCTAGGGTCAGATGAGACTTAGTTCACCTTATCTAAGAAAAAAAAAAGAGAAGAATTTAGATCTATAGAAAATATTACATTCTTTAAAGCCCCACTGCACTACTTTTAGCTACTTGCGCCCTCTACATAGCAAACATGCCTAATCGGTGACCATCGGTCCCCATGGTCCTCTTTTTCTTATGTTAATCAAAGAGCTGATTTGATGAGATAAACCACCTGTCAGTGACCTTGCAGGGTGGTCTTATCCCTCATGTACACTAGTTCAGATGGGCTTTAAACATTCCATGACTTACTTATAATGACTTTGCATAATGTGCTGCCTGTTTCGCTTCTGACGTCATTCTACCAATATCATTCAATTTTACAATGTCATGGCGTCCTTCCCTCTGATCTGATAGAGATTGACCATTGGCAGTTCTTTGACATCTTTGTGTATTTCTCGCAGATGTTATTTACACATGCGCCGGTTCCATGGATACAACTGTATGTAGGCCTACACGTCATGCTCTTCATTCGTCATTGATACGGTGTACCTGCTCAGTTTATATAGCAAAGAGGGTTCACATCTCTTGCCCGAAGATCAACTCCCCGGTCTGAAATCTAAACACCGGTTTAACTAAAACTCCAGTCTAAGCTACGGTTTACTAGACTTAGACCGCGAATCCAGTCTGACTTAGATTTAAATCCATTTTAGGTTCTGCAAATCTATTTTTAGAAAATGCATTGTTCAACTTTTCGAGCGAGCGACAGATTTTCTTTTCAATAGTGATAATGATACTTTTTCTTCCAAATATAGCGCTCAAGGTAATAAAGATTCAATCCAAGTCGTCTCGTTGTCTTTATTGCCCGAATAATATAAGGTGACGTGCGCCCGATTATTTGTTTGTTTTTATATTATTTTGTTGGGGAGGGGCTGAAGCCACAGAACTAAAAAATAAAATAGGTATTTTTATGCCTCCGCCACCGAAGGTGGTGCCGGAGGCATCATGTTTTTGGGTTGTCCGTCCGTACGTCCGTACGTCTGTACGTCCGTACGTCCGTCCGTACGTCCGTCCCGTTTGACCGTTATCACAATATCTCAAAAACCATTTAAGATTTAAACTTAAGACTCAGGAATAGTATTAATCACCATAGGAAGACGATCTGATTAGATTTTGGAGCACGTAGGTCAAAGGTCAAGGGTCACAGAGGTCAACTTATGAAATTCCATACATTGAGATTGTTATCATGATATCTCAAGAACCACTGGAGATGTAAAAATTTCAAACTTAAGGATAGGAAGACGATCTGATTAGATTTTGGAGCACGTAGGTCAAAGGTCAAGGGTCACAGAGGTCAACTTATGAAATTCCATACATTGAGATTGTTATCATGATATCTCAAGAACCACTGGAGATTTAAACTTCAAACTTAGTGATAGTGTGTATCACTATAGGAAGACAATCTGATTACATTTTGGAGCACGTAGGTCAAAGGTCAAAGGTCACAGGGCTCATTATGTATGCACAAATAGCTTGTGATCGCATTATCATGAGAACCAATATACAGATTACCATCAAACTCATGACATGTATATGTATCTTGCAGAGCCAATGAACTGATTAGATTTTAGGGTCATCAGGTCAAATGTCATGGGGCTCATTATGTATGCCTATAAATAGCTTGTGAGTGCATTATCATTAAAAAACCGACAGATGGATTACAATCAACTTGAATTTTAATAATTGCTCTATGGCGGAGGCATCATTTTCGACTGCACGCAGTCAAAATTCCATCTAGTTCAATTCTGTGGCTGTTATTCCCAGCCCCCTCCAGTCTGTTACGCCTACGTTTATCATGATAAATCATTTATGAATGAAATCGGATTGTAATCATTATATTGTGTAAATTTGTTTACATTAATTAACATGCACTGGCAGTATATTTAGGTGGTCTGTCGTTTTCGACAGGTAACCTATTGTTTTCGTCAGAATTTTCTTTCTTTCTTTCTTTCTTTTTATTTCTCCACACTATTTTGTTCAGATGATAACTCAAGATCGGTTAAGTCAATTTCGTTCAATTTTTTTATAACAGTCATAGGTCATTGCTATAAGACGTGACAGGAACATTTTCAAGGTCATCAAGTCTTCATGACGTCATCCAGGCGCCATTTTGTCTTTTTTTTGTATTTTCAACTCATGATCATATCTTCATAACGGGAAGGCATTTCTTATTCATATTTATGATGATCAAGGTCAATGTCCGTCCGGTCAATTTCAGGTCAAAAAAAGCGCGCGCAAAAAAAAATAAAAATGCTCAAAATCGTCTCAAATTAATTTTGCATACGTTTTAGGCCATTTTAAGCATTTTGCCAAAAAACGCGCATACGCGCATGCGCGCGCGTTTCCGCGCATAGTGGCATTTTGCATGATAGAATTGCCAATTTGTTTCTCTCATCATATTTTTTAAAGCATTTTAATACCTTGTCCACCTTTTTCTGCCCATTAATAACGGAATAAGAGTCCGTTTCAGATAATCTCCTTGCGTGCGAGCTCTTGTTATACACAGCATATACGGGCAAAAACATGCCTATACAAAATCAATTGTAGCTCTTTAGGATGCGAGGTGACCCCAATTTTTTTTCATATCTTGATAAAGTATGGGTCGGAGATATGATTTCATGTCTCATTTGACCCTCAATTAACTCATGACGTCATCATAATGGCCTCCAAACTCAAAATTTCAATTTGCATATTATGACGTCATCATATTTT
>BEXV01000553.1:0-12039 GCA_003118195.1 Hemicentrotus pulcherrimus | reverse complement strand
GGGGGGGGGGGGGGGGGGGGGGGGGGGGGGCCGGGGATGAACGGGCCGAACGATCGTACATGCGCTGCATGAAACGCACACCCATGCCATGCCTTCGACACACCCTCGAATTCTGACCAATCACGATGCTAAAATGATCATCGTGAACCTTTGGTCGAGTACCTTAGAATTACTGGATTGAAACCAGCCTTCATGTTTAAATTCGGTGTACACCTCAATTTCTGTCTAATCTTGTGAAATATGACTTTTTACTACCTTTGTTACATACAAAAAGCTTAGAGTTTGTTCAAAGAACAATATAGTTCCTTTGTGCGGAATGCAATAGCAATCAGAATATCGCACGATCATTCGCCTTGCATAATTACAGAGGTTGAAGTTGAAAGCGAACAATAACATCAATAAACATACGTGTTTGTTCGACAGCAGCGATCACGCTCTGAATGAACGCGAGTCTACATGAGGTCAACAAAATTTGGGCGCGCCCATTTTATCAAATGGCGGGGGTGTGTAAGATCATAGCTGACTGAACTACTCATGATATTTATCGCACGCTGAATTTATTTTCACTGGTTAGGATATTCGTAGCTTATCTTTTAGTTCTTGATGGATAAAATTCACCGTAGACCTGAAAATTTTTGAGTAATAGGTTTATTTTTGTCTACCATTTTTATTCACAATTCAGAAACGCCCGTAATTTAATCGTATCAATTTCTCTGATACGATACGTTGAGCACAGATCGAGTACTCAAGGTGTGTTCGCTATACAAACATACTATTTCTGGCTTTAGCTCTAGCAGACGACAGATCAAGGGTGGAAAAATACAAATCTAGATGCGTTGTACCTACGTCAGGTTTGTTTGTTTTTTCCTCAAAAGGGTGCAAACATTGGGTAAAAACCCGTTTTGCTGAAACATTAGCAACGATGCTGCGGTAGTGGATAGTTGATTCAATCTCGACGGGAGTGAATGAATGTGCAACTTAATTTTATTCACCTATAGCCTTAAGATTATTGTATTTCATCATTCATCATTTCAGACTCAATTTCTCTTGTGTTCATGTGAATTGAGCTACTAACATGGCTCTGCCTTGGATTAAACATTTGGAAGAAAATTTTGATTCGGATAAGCAACATGTCTGGTTCCTTAAAAACTGGTGGCTTGCCTTTATCTTCTCAACCATCTACTTCGTCGGAGTCTTCGTGGGGCGGGCATGGATGGAGAATCGGCCCAAGTTCGAACTCCGCAGGGCTCTCACCGCCTGGTCGGGTGGCCTAGCCGTCTTCAGCATCGCCGGTGCGATAATCACCATTCGCGAGCTCGTCGACTACCTTTCCCACGACGGCTGGCATAGCTCGGTATGCGATGCAACCATCTACGACGGCCGTATCGGGCTTTGGACATGGCTCTTCATCCTAAGCAAGGTCCCCGAGCTGGGCGACACCATTTTTATTGTACTTCGAAAACAGAAGCTGATGTTTCTGCACTGGTATCATCACATCACCGTACTCCTCTACGCTTGGTACTCCTATCGTGATCAAATCGCTCCAGCTCGCTATTTCATAGTCGCCAACTTCACCGTGCACGCCGTCATGTACAGCTACTACGCTCTACGAGCATCGGGCTTCGTCAAAATACCCCGCCAAGTGAACATCACCATCACGCTAATGCAGCTCTTCCAAATGGTGATCGGATGCGCCGTCAACGTTTACGCGCTATTCCAATTGAACGCGGGAAAGAAGTGCGATACGACGTACCAAAATGTCGCCTGGTCGCTCTTCATGTATTTCAGCTATTTCGTGCTTTTTGCGCAATTCTTTTACAATGCCTATCTCACGATGGGACCGAAGAAAGATGTCAAGAATCGTCATTCGAACGAAATGAACGGTAATCATCGAGTCAAAATGGATTAACGAGTCCATCTATTCCTCGGAGTGTCATGTGTGTGTTTGTGATCCTATATAGTAGTGTTTATATCAACTCAATTTCATTCCTTATGAACACTAAGGAGATTTGTGGTGATAATTATCCTTTGTTTATTTTTGCGGACTGTATGTTTATGAGACGTTTTGTGGAGTGAAAATGATTGATAAAATGGCTTCGAAGGATCGAGTAAATTTCATAATTTTATTCGTAAAACTATCTTTTTCTTCATATGATAAACATCAGAGAGTTTTGATTTAATAGGAGCAGAAAGTGTAGTATAATATATGTATATATTGACTGACTATAAATATAAATCAAATGTTACAATTTTCCATTGGATCAAAATGTAAATGAATAACTTTTATGAAATTCATTGTACGGCATTAAAGAAATACATCCTATTTTGCTTGATGACAGGTCTTAAATTATCAACTCTGAGGAGACTTTATTTAAAATAATGAGAAAAATAAAGACAATTTATTGATATAAAGACAAGTCCTTTTTGATGTATAATGAAAATATAAACATGTAGAATTTATACTTGTACCTATATTTTACTACCTAAATGCATTCACTTGTCATCACCCATTACATATATTTTGAAACACAATTCGTCTCCAGGGAAACGCTTGAGAGGGGCGCTGTACTTGGGCGACATGTTGCATGGTATTTCGTTTCCAGTCTTGTGCAACCTCACTTTGGAAACATGCATTTAACTTTTTCGATGCATGACTATGTCTATGTTTGATTGTTTCTATTGTTGTTTTCTGTAAACTACAGTTATTTTGTATGAATGTATACGTCTATCTCTGCATCCAAACATACCATGTAAATACCACGAATTTCCATTGTGATATGGACAATAAATACGACAAATATGAACATAATTTATGCATTTCTTGAAGAAAGAGCAATGATTTTAATTTATCATTATACATATTTGTAATTGATCTGCTTCGGCTTTGTTTATTCATGATTAATGATAAAAAGAATGTTAACTTTTTGTGTTTGTAGTTTACCCTAAACATCAATATAATTAGCAAGTGCTTTTTTTAAAGAGCTATTAATCTGTTCCTAATTTGGAAATCCCATACGCACTTTAATTCCTTCCTCTAGGCCCAATCTTGTAATAGAATAATTCTCTTAAAATTCGAACATCTGAAGAGTAAAATATTGATTGTGGATGCGGGGGCGTCCACCGCCCCCTATTGGGAGAATGTACAACACAGTTTATTCTTCTCTTGAATAATATTTCTTAGTCGTCAAACCAAGTTGATGTCGACTTACAATGCTAACTCTTTCCTGTATTTGAATGTGTAATTTTCCAAGGATAAGGCGTCGCTCATTGCGAGGGATCAATAATTTGAATGATATCAGGCATATTCTACATATTGAATTTCATTAATGTATTCTCATTAAACGATGTTGACAGTAGCAACTAAAATCGACCTTTAAAACTGAGTTTCATTGAATGCACATCTATGACATTTTAGAAAAAAGTGTAATGCAAAATATAGCTTGACTTAAATGACAAAGAGAGAGAGAGAGAGAGAGAGAGGGGGGCGCGAGAAATAGNAGAGAGGGGGGGGGGGGCGGCAAAAACACATGCAGACAAATAGGAGAGATTTAAATAAAGACACAACGAGATCAAGATATAGCGGCAGAGTAAGGATGACATAAAGAGCAAGAGGGAGATAGAAAGATCCAAATAGAGAGAATAACAAACATGAGAGAGTAGCAGAGATCGGTAGAGGGGGAGTAAAGGAGAAGAGAGGGTGACATAAAGAAAAAGAGAGAGGGGGTTGAGAGAGAGAGAGAGAGAGAGAGAGGGAGGAAGAAAGACGGAGAGAGGGAGAGAGATGTCCTCGGTATGGATCAGTGATTGTGAGGACTGTTGATCATAAGATTTCAATGCAGTTTCGTAAAATGTTTTATCACTATGGTGATTGATTAAATCATGAAAGGATCATACCATGAAAAAGATCAATTTCTCGCGACAGAACCCGCTGTATAAGTTTGCTGTATGGATTTAATCTGCTAACCGAAATAATTACAGTCCATTAACAGGATTAAGAAATGTTTATCGAGAAAAATGGCATTTATTTGCTGCAAAAATGACGCAAATGGTTATTGATAATGTCAAAAAGATCTGTAAGGCAAGTTCAAATAAAACATTCCCGTTATTTACAAAAAGAAACCGTAGACATTACCCTCCGTATAAAATATATTTCAACATTCCTTTATAATAGGCATATCACTGTTTCCATCAAAAGAAAGCAGACTTACCGGGAGGGAAAGAAGGGGTCGGGGCATTATTAATCCAAATGGATATTACAAATCTACACTGCATGAACGTTTATAATTCCTGTTCAATATTTTGGCCGGGATTTTGGCACATTCGCTGTAACACCCTCACCGCTCTCCATCCTTCTTGCTCTCCGCCAATCAAAAAATGGAGCAATGTAGCTCCATCCCCATCATAAATTGTGATCAATATTCAATTTCAGATATTGTACACAATCACAATTCAGTTTTTATGACTGCGAGGATTAAAAGAAATAAATCAATAAACCATCTCTATTCAATTCAATTTTATTGCCCGAGTCAAGAAGCTGTTGAAACATTCGCCATTTATTGGTAGTTTGAACCCGTTTTGTTATCGATGTTATACTCTGACCGTATTAATCTATGTTAAACACTGAAAGTGACATCTTAGGAGCGTACCGAATCCTATTTGTTTCTGTAATTACTGAAATCATTAAATCTACGCGAGGTGTGCGGGCATACAGGGTTTACATAATTTATGACAGCGTAAAAGGTATTATAGCATAAAGCAAACTCAAAACTAAATGTAAAAGATTTAAAACATATATATTCCATAACAGATAAACTGATAAGTGAATATAATAATACGTTATAAGTGGCACAGTTTAAGGCAACGAAAAACTATAATCAATAATATGAACATAACATGTTTTAACAAATGATACGAAAATACAATAATGATTGAAAATTCAATGAAGGATCATTTGACAGACTTTAGTGTTCCATGGCAGTAAAAGCTTCAGCCTGAAAACACAAATTTTAGAATCAAAGGTTGGCTATTAAAATGTAAAGAAGAAGCAAATATACATTTTAAGATGGATAACTTAAAGTAAATACATGTACATAATGTGTGTATAAGGACCTTTTTTTCGACATGTGCAGATAGAAGATCACTATTAGCGCTTCTTACTCATCTTTTAAATCGTTTATTATATCTATTTTCTTCCTATTTTTTTACCATTATAATTGGTAGAAAAATAAAAGAACTTGTCTTTTGACCTTTCTAAATTAATATAAAACTGCCATCAATATACAAACAATTTACACTGCCACATTGTTTTTTTCATAATTAGTACTGGAGTTACCTTTTATAACAGCATTCATACGATACAGATGATAATTCAAACTTAAGGTAGCTAATTCTGTTTGATATTTAATTTAGTGATGTTCTATTATTTCTACATGTCAGCGCTCAGATTATATGTTAAATTGAAAAGCTCGAAAAACATTTGTCAATGTCTCATTTCCAACATTCAATTGTTTTGAATTGCAAACTAATCTGAGTTGATACAATAATGGGCATGACATTATACTTCATCGAAAAATATGTATAATCATAGTAATCATTATAATAATACTACTAATACTACTACTTCTACTACTACTACTACTACTAATAATAACGATAATAATAATGTGTCTTCCTCGAAAATCATCCAACATTTCAAATATTTTCAAATGGTTTTATTTCTCATGCAAAACATGAAACAATGAAGAAGTATCTTACACAAAAATGCAATGAAACGACAAATATAATCGAAAAAGCACGAGGAAAGAGGAACTAACTAGAAGCAGAGCTTGTTGAAGTGTTAGTTCCCTAGATGGATAAAATGAATATCAAATGTAATGTACAATTTGTCAATGAATCAAATAAAATAATAATACACCCTACAAGAAGGATTGAATTTTTGTTGAAACAAACCAATCGTAAGTTGATTTTTCAACGTCCAGCATGAAATAATTTCATGCCTAAATTATAAAAATACAATGCCTGTTTAGATCTCAGCATAACAATAATATCGTTTGGTTTACCAATATGGATGTATATTGTAAGAATAACTGTTTTGACATTTTCGAAAACAATTATGTAAATATATTCAGGACATAAGGAGAAATTTATCGGACATAATCACGAACCAGGATTTTCTAAGATTAGCGAAATTTTGAGACAAGATCCATGAAGATCCTCAATGATTAACGTTACTTTGATATATACCTCCTATGTCCGGCTCTTTGAAAAAGGTCGTTGTGCGTAGCGATAGAGATTCATCAGTTCATTGGTTAAACACATTCATTTATCCTTACTGGAATAGGGTGGGGTGGGGGTAGGTGAGTAAACCGTAACCCTAATCTGAGATTCTGAAGTAGTCGTAACATTTTTGAAAGGATATTAAATATAATTAATATTCCTAATGTCTTTACTAAACATTACACCTACCGCTACTGCTGATACTACTACTACTACTACTTCTATTACTACTATCACTATGAATGAAATCAATTTCTGTAATAATGCAGGGGGTCAAAACTTAGTAAATCTATCAGTTTCAAGAAGATTCATCAACCGATAATTGATCTCAATGTCATATGAATATAATTCTATGACATCATCAGCTCCACTGGGATTTTCAGTGTTTCACGGCAGATTAATCTTGATAAATGATCAAGTCCGGTTCGACACACTTCATGGAAGCAATGACATATTCATGAATTTGAAACCTCAACAATGGGGCAGTTTAATAACAGAAATCAAATAATTATCAAAAACATTGATTTGTTTGTATAGCAGGCATGTGCGAGTATGATTATGAGAAGCACGTCAGAACGCAACAAATGAGTATCCATCTATGGTAGTATAGGGTCAATGCCTAAAGTTTTCACTCAGGCGACTCTCCCTCTCTTGTTATCCCAATAGTCCCGCAGAGAGGGACAAATGTTTATCAACTGACATCTTTTCCAAAAAGAAGTTAGCAACACAAGAATTTCGCAAAATCATCAAAAGGCAATTTTCAGTTGTCCTTTTCTTCATCTATTGAGATGCACGAACATTACAGTGATATATCGTAATCCGATCTTGTTCAATTTGGGATGTATTAAATCTTATCGAAATTGCCTTGGGTTGTTTTCTCGAAAGTCCTGTGCTTGCATTTAGAATAATCTCTTAACAAACGTCTCTAAACTTGTCGACTTATCGTGACAGAGTTTCACATCGGGATCGTCGAGTAGTCCTGCTAGAGCTACTAAGTCTGCCAATTCATAAGTTGTCGGCTGGGTTCGTCGAATTGTCTCAAGGCGAACTTTGAGGATTTCAGGCTTGTCCTCGAGATCGTGTACTATCACAGCCATGCGACCCCTCCCTGAAGAATTGAATAAATGAAACATAATAATGTCTTATCTTCTGATGGTTATCACTAGATTTAGATGATCTTGGGTCTGATATAAAAGGAAACGTTTGACGATGATGAAAAGGACGATTGGAAGATTTCTGGATCAAAATCACTAAACATCCATCAGTCACGTATTTACACGATGAATGAATATCATGATAAACCCATCACCTAATTGATAAAACTTTTCAAACAATTATCTCATAAATCAATTACATAAGCACACAGTATCATGCGTCTAATGTGGCCCTAAATTTAAAAATGACTTCGAATTTATTCAACCACTACCACAATGAATCACTCACACAATGAATCACTCACACAACCAATCAATCACACAATCATATCAATCACTCACACAATTAATCACTTACACAATCAATCACTCACTCACACAATCAATCAATCACACAATCAATCAATCACTCACACAATTAATCACTTACACAATCAATCAACCACTCACAAAATCAATCAATCACACTCACACAATTAATCACTTACACAATAAATCAACCACTCACACAATCAATCAATCACACTCACAATCAATCACTCACACAATCAATCACTCACACAATCAATCACTCACACAATCACTCACACAATCAATCACTCACACAATCAATCAATCACTCACACAATCAATCAATAACTCACACAATTAATCACTTACACAATCAATCAACCACTCACACAATCACTCACACAATCAATCACACTCACACAATTAATAAATCACACACTCAATCAATCACTCACACAATCACTCACACAATCAATCAATCACACAATCATCAATCACTCACACAATCACTCACACACCCAATCACTCACACAAAAAAAACGCTTACACAATCAATCAATCACTCACACAATCATCAATCACTCACACAATCAATCACTCACACACCCAATCACTCACACACTCAATCGCTTACACAATCAATCAATCACACAGTCAATCACTCACACAATGAATCCCTCATGCAATCAAGCGCTTATACAATACATCACACAATCAATCAATCAATCATTCGCACTCGAAATCAAAAATAGGCATACCCACTCAATCAGTCACTCACTCAATCATTAAATCAAGCGAACATTCAATGACTCATGCACTCAAATGACTCGGTCATACAACCCACCAATCAGGCAACCGATCAAGGCATACAAACTAATTTATGCAATCAATCAAGTAAGATCAATTTGAATGAAAGATAAATCGAGCTACATATAGCGTTATAAAATAGTTATACCCTAAAAGATCAGATTTACACTTTACCAAAGACTCGATTGCAGAGCTTCAGGAACTCGTCGTAAATTGAGTTTTGACCATCCGTGATGGAGAAACCCCTGTTCTGCACCGAATGACAGAGAATCATGGCATCACTACTGTCCACCTCCGAAGGAAACTTGTAATCCTCTAGGCGACTGTAAGGCAGCTCTTGCTCCCTGATCTCATACCTTGATAACGATTTCTCCAACAAAGTTTTTAACTTTTCCTTGAGCCCTCTGATACTGTGGAGCCCCCAGGAGGTGCAGATATAGATGACGGGCTTGCGGGATCTCGTTTTCATCCCACCAGCGCGACCTGATGATGTCCACAGGGGCTTGCTAGAGATATTGCTATCTTTCTTTTCTTTTTCAGTTTCGAATGGTTTTCGTTTGGTGTCAGAAGTGCCCTTCTTGAGATGCGTTGTTTGACTGATATCAGCTGTCGTAAAAAAAAAAAGAATGTTTGTAAATAGTTAAATACATGTATTTATTTCAAAATACATCAATTGTGCAGCGACAAGAAGATTAACTTAGAAATGGTTCTATGCCATGCACATTATTTAAAGACGTATAAGCTTGTGACATTATGTGAGTAAAAGTATCTGACCTAAATCAAGAGGATGAGAAGATAGTTATATTGAATATTGATATTTGTAAATCGGAATCATGACAAAGCGTATTGAATAAACCTGGTTAAAGATGAAATAGGCTTGATATTAATCAGAGTAAAGCAAAATATAACTGTACGACGTCTTCATTATAGCTCTCACATAGCAGTATGGAATAGCAATACCCTTTGATAGCTCTCTGTGTGTGACATCCCTTTTACACGTAATAATAAAAATGCCATCACTTCGCAGAACGAACAATCCAAGATATGTCTTACTCACCAATTGTGGGAGTTGACTTAGAAGCGGCCTCCAGGAACTTCACCAAGCTGTTCCAATCTTTCTCCTGAATATCTGGGGTCTTTTCCATCATCCCACAGATCATGACCAGGCCCGCATTCTCAAAGGTAGACCACTGGGTGTGCTTGAAAGTATCCATCTTCGCTGCCCTCACCTCGTCTTCATCATGTGGGAAATCGTGAGCAATGACCACGATTCTTTCTTTTCCTAGAAGGCACAAGAGGACAAGACAAAAAGAACCATTGACAAATCGTACTCCTATAACATCTACTCTACAAACCGTACACTGAATTAAGTTGACTGAACCTTTCATTCGCCACCAGGACCACTTTGCACAAAAAAAAAATGTTACTAATATTAACAGAAGATTGCTGTGTGGAACACAACACTTTGCAAAATAAACAATGTCCGGTCTCGATTGGCAACACGAACACCCTTTTGACATCATTATTTAGAGTTAGTCTACACTGGAAATATTTAAATAATCTCGAAGACTTCAGCAAGCATATCGCTTATACAATACAGTGTGGCACTGGGAGATAATTTTCGTGGTACACAAAGAGTGTTCATAAAGTTTCATCCCTTTTCTCCAATATTATTGTCAACAATATTGATGGGTATTAGATTTACCTTTGGTGATACAATTTTGATACCCCTTTCAAATTCTTTCATCAGCCCAAATTATCGATCTCATCTGAAAAAGACTATTATGTTTTAGAGTCATGGTAATCTTAAGTTCAGAGCAGGAATTTAGAACGAGAGAACACAATTTCTAAAAAAAAAAAAAATCAACATTTCAAATACAATGAAATTTTGTATGAACCAGTGTCAACTATGTAGGCAACAGTGTAAAAGTGTAAAGTTCTTGAATGATCAAAATGGAAATAAATTGACTCATTCTTGCTAAAAACCACATGCATTGCACACAGATATAGGTAAATTGGTAAACTGTTAACCTACAGTTCTCGTCAGATTTTGTATCTGAGATCATTTGACGAGCAATCCTTTTCACGGATCATTTATACTATGATATTCTTCCAAACTGACTGACATACAAAGTATAAGAAACCTCATGAACTATTTATTCATCCGTGCTAAAACTCGACTTTTCATTCATGTACTCACCAAGCTTCTTGTTACAGTAATCGAGGAACTCATCGTAGAGGGAGTCTGTTACGTTGGTGATGCCGAACCGTCTGTTCACGATAGAGTGACAGAGAACCATGATATCAACATCCTCAGTGAAGGTGTAGTCATGTAACCGACTGAAGGGGAGCGGGAGGACCTTCACGGCTTCTATGAGATCCGGGCGAATTCCCTGCAAGGTTTTCAGCTTTTTAGTCAAACCCTCTATGCTGGAAAGGTGCCAGGATGTCATTAGGGTTACGGTTACCTTTCGCTTCTCTAACTTGCCTACATTTCAATTTAAAAAAAGAAGAAGAATATGTGAAAAATATGACTTCGAACAGTCGATCTAGACTAAATATCGTATAACTTTTATTTTCATTCTAAAAGTTCTAAAGATGGGTAGATAGTCATGGTTGTACAGACTGGAAAATCCCTTTTCGACATTTTATTTTATGTATACATATATCACTTTTACTCTAGGTATTTCATAATATAATTTTAACCGCACTTTCGTTGATTTAATAAATGTCTTTGGACTTCGTAAGTGAACTGAAGATATATACATGATCAGTGTGATGGGCAGTAATGGGTTAATATTTCGGCAGTCTTAACGGTAGTCTTGGAAAGTAATTCTCAAACCTTATTAGCTAATTGTTTATTGTATATTTATGTACCTGCCGAATCTCCATAATTTAAGATGTGTCATTAAGAGAATAATTGATACTGTGATCACAGAAAATGCGGCACCATATGGTGACCGAACGAACACAAATATTGAACATATTGAAGAAACAGAGACAGTGAGAAAAAGGTTAGAATGGAGGGGAGATCGGGGGTAAAAGAGAGAGAGAGAAAGATAAATCATTTATATTCCTTCATGTATGCATTAATACACCATCATAATATAAGAAAGGGTGTGATGAACACGAGTGAAAAGACGTACAAGAAATAAGTGATGAGGGCAATATCAATACTCTAATGTGTTGCCTATAGACGTCATGTTCTGATTAATATGTGATTGTCATCTTCGCACATTTTCTTTGTCAATAGGTAACACAAGAGGATAATGAAATTGCCATGGATATATTTTTTTTTTAGATGTCTTATTTGATCATGTGGATGGTTGTCTTAGCGACAGAAAGAAGATAACTATATAAACTTCATACCTTCTTGTGAATGCAAATGATCTGCCAGGTGCCTCAGGTTTGCTTTGCTTAGCGCCTCAAGTAAACCTGATATCTGCTTTGCATAAGGGGTCTTGTCTTTCCAGGCCCGTAACATGCGCAAGATTCCAGAACTACCTTTTTG
>BEXV01000552.1:183951-196347 GCA_003118195.1 Hemicentrotus pulcherrimus | reverse complement strand
ATGATTTCTCAGCAAATTATTCGTGTTTTTCAAGAGAAAATCTTTCCATCCATATGTAATTTGTTCTAATTATCAGTTTTTAGTAAATTTTCTTTGTGTAGCTCCTTTAAAGGCCTTTGAATTCGAAATCTTAAATTTAAAGGGCTTCTCTTTACAACCGTGTGGAGACCATGGCTGTACTCATCCATGAAGGAGCCGCGGTCGAGGATGTCGATAACAACAGCTTTACTCCGCTGCTCTGCGCAGCCTGGAAAGGGCACACACCGGCTGGTGAACTCCTTCTCACCCGAGGCGCCCACGTATTTGGTAAGTTGTGTTTACTTTGCAAATCGTATGTTTAGCCTATTTTCTCGAAACTTATTGAATTCGATCCTTATACCGCTTAACAGCTTGATGATTTGATATGATGGTGATCAACACGTCTGGTGATGTCAATGAAGATAACATTGAAGTTGATGATAGTAACGATGATTATGGTGACGTTGAGAAAGAGGAGGAGGGGGAGGAGGAGGAGGAGGAGAAGAAGGAGGAGGAGGAGGAGGAGGAGGAAGAGGAGAAGGGGGAAGGGGAGGCCGAGGAGGAGCATAATGATCATGGTACTTGTAATAGTGATGATGATGATGATGATGATGATAATGATGATGATGATGATGATGAAGAATATGATGAAGATGATAAGGATGGTGATGCGGATGATGGTGATAATTTATGATGACAGTAGCATAACAAATTATACGATTATAATGATGATGACGATTATTCCTGAATCTTTGAATATATTTTATAATTCATAGTGATGAAAAAATGGTTTAATGAACAGCCATCGCCCAAATTTGCATAATGTTTTGAATTTTTGATTATATTAATTATGTTGTGTACACTTTCCAATTAATAATACATTTATTGTATTGATTTTTCAATCAAATTTATTTAAAAAATCAATTCGTGATTATTACAATATTCATGAAGACAAAAGTTATTCATAATCGTTTTCTCGTCTGCATGTAGTATTCGACGTTCATCACAAATCTCCGTTGCACTGGGCAGCAGAGATGGACCATTCTAACTTTCTGGAATTTCTTCTGAGACACGGCGGGTATGGCCTCATCAATACAACCGATCTGTACGACCAAACACCTCTCCATTATGCTGCAGAATCTGGCAATGTAGATGTAAGTCATGAAGCCATCGCTTTCATTTTTTGAAACTTTATGTTTAGCGTATCCAGGTTTATCTAAACAGCGTTTGTGTTGCCCTCTTCTTGTATGGCAAAGGATCAAGTTTATGCAGTTGACAGTCATTCAGTGAATTTATCATTTAGTCTCATCAGGGTTGGTCCGGGATTTTTTAAAGGGGATGGGGCACAGGTCGAATGTCGCCCCCTCATCAGCTGCTGTGTCTCATAATCTTTGGTCTTAACATAAACCAGTATACCACAAAAAGTAAAAATATTTGGAAGGATGTTTGTAGCCTTTACTTCCAAATGTATGCTCGGCTATGTACAATTTAATTTCTGGATATTCTAGCAATAACGACAAAATTATGCAATGCTATCGGTTGCCTTTGGTATGATTAAGATTGTATGCATCGTATAATTTACATTTACTCTCGACCTTCTTCTTTTTACCACAAATATTGACAAAAGTCGGACAAACCTTAAGAAACAATGTCTCAAAGCTCCCCAATTTGTGTCTCATTCTCATGTTTTCATGTTATTGTAATCGCTTTGGGATGTAGTCTCTCAACCGATTCAAACGAAATAAAAATCACCCATGAATTATTTGTTCATTACAGATGGTCAAGCTTTTGATCAAGTACGAAGCTGAGGGAGAAGTCCGTGATGTCCTTGGCAAGTCACCGGTCCATATCGCAGCTCAGTAAGTCATTACTCTTCATGTTGCCACCACTGAAACCAATGGACAAATATTAAAGTCACAAGAACATAATGGTCCTAGAAGCCTGATAGCAATTTGGGACAAACTTTCCACGAGGCCCGACAATAACATATTCTCTTGGTTTGTCGGTCAAGTGAACTCCCAAAAACACATTGACAGAGGGTCGGCCGTGAGACCACTTGTTGGCTGCGGGTCTCGTTGGCTTTAAAGGAGCGGACCAGTTGGGCTATAATTCCATTCATCTACAGCATTATTGTCCCTACTGTTAAGATCCTGTGTGACCAAGTCCCCATGTGATCTAAATATAGCCACCATTGCCCATGGGACCAGATTGCAAGGGATCAAACGCGCATAAGACTACTAGTTTAACTAAATACAATTGACAAATGGACAAGTGATAGATGACGAAACCTCATGGAAAATGGACGATTGAGGTTCAAACGAAATGCAATGAGACAAACTGGGTATTATACACAAATTGACCTATATAAGTTGGCAGCCAACCCTATCCTAATTCTATTCCTACCCTGTCCATCCTCTTTAGGGCGGGGTATGTGGCCTGTGTTGAGCAGCTCTTGGACCACACCCCAATGCTTCTCAACGATGATGACGGCGATGGTATGACCCCTCTTCTTACCAGTTGTTTCTTCGGTCGTCATGACTTGGTCCGACAGCTCTTGAAGATGGGCGCCGACATCACCAATGTGTAAGTAGTTATGTATTTTTCATTCACAATTAGCCGTAAATATTTGTTAAATTTTCGCTTAAATACAAATATTTTGGCATTATTCGTACATCAGTGCTGTGTCCAGAAATTGATAAGCAGGAAGGAATTGTTTGCTTGACGGGGAAGGGGAGGGAGGGGCGGAATTACCTCATTAATGATCGGGAAAGGGAAATTAAATGAGTGTTATTAGATATGGCTCTTTAATGCAAAATGAAAGTTAACTGTGCTAAGGAGAATGAAACGACACTCAAGAATTGATACAGCAGGTATAATTGATAACATGATACATCTAGAATACGGCGTGTCAGAAGATAAACTTATATCAAGGTTATGAAGAAAAGCATGATGGATTTCTCTTTATTCTCAGCAATGACGAGCATCGGACAGCATTGATGTTAGCGGCAGTCAACAACCACGTGGAAACAATGAGCATCCTCATCGAACACAACTGCGATATCCACGCCACTGACAAAGATAAGGTAAAGGTCGAGATATAAGAGTGTCTAATAGGGATATTGAATCCTCGAAAGGAGGAGGGGTGGGGCTTTTGGACTGTCGTCCACTGTTGTAAATAAATGTAGATTTATGCGTTTGCAGTGGAGAGACGCGACCCTGGAACTCACCAATATGCAGTGCTTCATTTTACAAAAATAATAAATCTTCTTCCATGAAAGACATATTGTTTAGGTGGATTTTCTTTTATTCTCAAGAGACAAATTAGTAATAGTCAACCTTTTCCAATCCACAGAACAACGCTCTTCATGTGTGTTGTGACGCGGGCCACATCGCAGCGGCCAACCTGCTGATCCGGGTTGGCGCTGACCAGTCAGCATCGAACAAGGACGGTTTCACCCCAATGGAACTGGCTATCGAGCGAGATCAGGGAGAGATCGCCGCCGCCATCATCAAGAGCAAAGAGTAAGTTGACAAAATCTTGTCGGATTTCTTGTTGTTGGTGAGAAGGCAGAGTGTTGTTTGAAACGCATTATGATAATCTTGATAGAACCCTGTCCTTACTGTCAGATCAATGGTTATAGCGATGTAACGAAATCCTTTCCGGCTACAGCCCAAGAGGACCCTGACTATATGCACGATGTCACCCAGTCGTTAATACGTATCAAAGGCTCACTGTCGTATTGATAACATCTATTGTTATCTTTTTTCTGATCAGCTGGAGAATCGCCATGCAGAGCAAGGATGATCTGTTGATCTCGCCCATGAAGTCCCTCATCGAAAAGCTACCCGACGTCGCCCTTCTCGTCATGGACCGATGCGTTCATAAGACATACAATACCCCAAATTGCCCATCGTATCATGTAAGTCATGTCGAGAATGGAAAGCATTGAATGAGATAAATTTGATTTAATTAGTCAAATTTTCCTGAGGATAAGTAAATCAACATAGGAGAATTGAAATAGGTCTAAAAGATGCAACACATGAGACAGGTGGTTTTTAACGGAAGCGGTCTTGCGCAAACTTGTCGCTGCTTCAAGTACAACTAAAAAGTTCTAGTTTAATCTAAGGAAAACAAAAATTGAAAATCTTGAAATTGATTGATAATTGAAAAAATAGTCATAGAATAAAAACAGATATGTTTGAATCACGACCTACACACGTTTAAAATCAAGCCGCCATTTTACGAATTCTCTTTTACGATTTTCGACGAAGGTGAAATACGAGTATCAGTATATTGATCCCGGACCAGACGATGAGTCGACCAAATCGAACGGATACCGATACTTCGCGATCAGGGTAAGTCTGAAGATTATATCAAACAAGTTCAATTTAAGCAAGTTTCTCTCCATAGTCTTTTATTTACTGACTAGTTATTCACCTGCTGTTCACAGTAGCATATCTATGGTTGGAACCCACATGCTGTAGTTGGTGCTATGTCTGGCAAGCATGTGTCATTTGGTAAATTGTGGCACAATTTGAAGATTGATGTGGGCAAAAAAATGAATCGACACAAATAGAAAACAAATAGATTAATTTTGTGTATACATGTATGTAAAGGTGTGTGTGAGCATAGGTCTATGGTGTGAGGAAGATGGGTGGGTTTGGAAGGACGGTGAGTCCGTGGGCGTGAATGTTTGCGTAAACGTGTGTTTTTTGTGTGGGCTTGGTCGGGGTGCCAGCATACATCGACTAAAACAACTGAAGATCACTTTTTAAAAAATATTTAGAGAATGCGTTTATTGGTTCCAATGGTCCATAGAAGAAACTAATCGTAATGATCAATTGATTAACAGGAGGGTTGTAACAAATTATCCATGTCTTTTGTTGAAAAAACGACTGATATCTATGTAGAGTGATTACGAAACAAAAAAACACTTCCGTCTGATGCTATAACGCCTTAAAGTGGGGCCCCACTAATATTAGAAATGCTTATACTAATGGCTATTTCAGCCGTCTGTGAACCGATTTTGAGCAAACAAAGATGATTGTGTCATTTAAATTGTATGCTCTTTCAAATTTGACACTCAGTTTTTCAATATCCCACAACAAAATTAGTTTGTGTAGCGCCCTCTATAACATAACTGAAATTTCCCTTTCAAATCAAAATATACCCCCACACCCTCTTCATTCAAAAACCATTATACTGATAGATGTATTTGTTTAGTTGTTTTAATTGCATTTTCCCCACAGACAATGTGCCAATACGGGAGAGAGAAGCTTCTGGCTCACGAGTTATCGCAGAGCATCCTCAAGAGAAAATGGTAAAAAAAAAAAACTTCATCCTGGGCCCTGTTGCATTAAACACTTGTTATCGATAACAAGTAACAATAACTGTTATAAGCCACTGAAATCCTGGCATTTGATTGGCTGAGAGCAAATTTGTCATAGACATTCAGCACTTGTGTTTGATAACGAATTTTATGAATCACTGTGGGTCCTGAACTGCCTGTGGTTTTATTGCAGTAATATTGCATGGTTATTGCTCTTATTCGTATCCATAACATTACTAGAGCCTTTTTAGAACCTAAAATTGCTATAAAGGCGATTTTAGACCCAAAATATGTGAAATTTAGCCAACACGATCATGCCATTTCAGCTCCACTTTGAAAAAAAAAATACATTGACTGTTAATTAATTATTTAATAAATATAAGAATACATAGGCCGGCTGGTTGTGCGTAATATAACCGACACGAAAATGCCAACAAAAAAGCCAACACTGTCATTGGCTGGAATACGACGTAAAAAGTGCTTTTTCGTTTTTTTCAAAGGCTTTTTTCAAATGATCTAATATTTTTGGTGGTATACAAGACAGTATTAGAAATCGTTATATTAATGGATATTTCAGCCATCTCTGAACCGATTTTGATCAACAAAGATGGTTTTGTCATGATTTAAATTGTATGTTCTTTCAAATTTGACACTTAGTTTGTCATTAATTATCTCACAAAAAAAAAATAATAATTTGTGTAGCGCCCTCTGCAACAGAACTCAACTATGCCTTTATGCTTCCATGTTGAATTCTAACAAGCTATAGACATCTCGCCCAGAGGAAATCGACATGAAAACACATTGTTCTATAATGCCCGTTGCACATGAAGCGTCAATTTGATAGCGTTATCACTTGCGCTATTAAATCAGGCTCGTAGAGATGATGATCCCATACGTTAGTATTTAAACATTCATTTTGCATTCACTTTGTGTACGATGTAACTCTCACAGGGCGCGTCAGAGACCACGCCCATCGTTGACGCAGTATAACGTCAGTAAAATGACGTCTCGTGTGCAACGGGCATAATATTATATGGGACGATGTATTGTTATGCCTACGTCCTTTGGGTGAGATGTCGGCCAAAGGACGTGACGACTCATATTATTTTTATTTTTAAGACTGTCTTGGAAAGGGTTTTTTGTGTGAAGGAACCTGGGGAACGGGATGAGAACAACGGAATGCGTCTCTCAATATCATTATGCCACCACTCTCTCTCTCTCTCTCTCTCTTTCTCTCTCACTCTTTCATTCTATCTGTCTCTCTGTCTCTGTCGCTCTCTCTCTCTCAATCCAGGGATCGATTTGGCCGAATATTCTACTACCTCGACCTTCTCTTCTACGTCATGTTTCTGGCTTTGATGACGACATATACGATCGTATCTCCGCTCCTCCCTTCGTTCTACAGTCTCGTAATATATTCGCCAGCTCACAGTAGCTGCCCCTATTTCAACGTCTCGGTAGCCCCGTTCATCTCGGACTACTACATCTACGACGCTTCGGTAATGATTGAATCTTTTTTTTTCTTCTTCATGAAATGAAAATTTTTGATTGATCTTTTAAAAACAATAACAAAATTGATGATCTACAAAATTTGTCTAAAAAAATATACGAAGTAATTGTTTTAGTGATTATGATAGTGTTATTAACTATGATGAAAATGATGATTAAAATGGGGGATTATGATGATGTTGATGATGATGATGACGATAATAATGACAAATGATATTACCAATAAAGTAAACAGCACTAATATTTGATAATCAATAACAAGAAGTTGTATAATTATTATGATATTAATTATCAAAATAATTAGGAAAAAGGGAATAATCATATGATTTTTGTATAGCGCTAATAATACATGTATGTTATGACACTCCTGATGCTCCAGTATTTTTATTGCACCTGCTTTTGAGGAGTTGCTATTACTTCGCTCGAGCATCCAAGGACCACATCGTAAATTGTTACCCCATACTAATGCTATGACAGATTCCCCTTTTCTTCACCTGTTTCGGGAGAGGCAAAGATAACGGTACAACGAATCGTCTTCTTTCTCTAATGATTTAATGAAACGGCCCCCCCCCCCGCAAAAAAAAAGTGGGCCCCCCTAAGAAATCCTGGATCCGCCCCTGCGGACAGTAGACCGAGTAGGATAGTCACACCAAAGAGATACCAGCTAATATCCTCCTTGGTCACACCCTGTATATGCTTAGCAGTGTGACTGAGGAATTATGATAACTCGGATCATACCGACAGCAGAAAGAGCAAAAAGATTCATTGCCCCCTCTACGCCAATCATGAGTCAATGATGATGTGACAATTTTATCATTCTTGTCATTACTTCACTACTTTTTTTCTTCTCAATTTCAGTCGGATCATTACTACTTCGCCGACGGCACCCCAGCAATGATATCATACATGATATTAGCTTACTGTATGACTGTTATCGTTGGAGAACTGGGCGAAATCTATGTCGTGGTAGGTCGAACAAAGTCAGACACATTGCCCATTTGCATTGATTAAATGTTTTTAAAATAAACAGTTGTTTTTCTAATTTTCGGAAAATATGTTTTTATACTTGTGCTTAGTATATGTTGCAAAATTATAGGGTAAAATAGTAGAAGTAGTAGTGGTCATTTCACCTGAATGCTAAGAAAGCATAACTGCTTGTCGGTGAGAATAACTGCTTGTCGGTGAGCAACCAGAGCACCGATGGCTTAAGGTCCTCTCAAAGGGACCTGGTAATGAGGATTAATGCCTTAAGGTTTCGAGCCCGGGTCGCCGGATTACGAAACCACTGCTCTAATGAGTGAGCTATTGCGCCTCCTCATAAAAATGGTTCCTACTTGTGTGTTTTTTTTTTTGTGTGTTTTTTTTGTTATCTCGGCATGCAATTTGATTAATTGAATACGCAAAGAAAGTCACTAAAGTCGCTAAATAATACTGTTTTTTTTATTTTTCCATCAAGATTTCTCTCATTATTTGGTTTCAGTATTATAGGAAAGATACGATGTCACAGCTGTATGTGTTAACTTGTAGAATACGTTGATTATACCCAGTTTTCGATTAATATTTTTATCTTTAAAAGTAATTTTTTCTTTGAATGAATTCTCGTAAGCTTTATTTATTCATTTATTTATTGTGGTATACAAAAAACAGTGTACATGGCAGCCTATGGGCTGAATTGAGTGCAATTTACATAAGTAATAACACAAGGATACTGAATAGAATTAAAAAGTCATTAAAAATAGTACATTCAAACAATAGGTACATCTTAGATCAAAGAATATCGATGGTGGGATAACGGAAGTTGGTAATGGATGTGAAAAAATTAAGGTTTTATGATTTGACTTCAGCAAATTCATAGGAAGAATATAACAGTTGAATAAATTATGATCAGTGCTAAGAAAATGATCTGTTTTGCATGCTTCAAAGTAGGCTTATAATGTCATATGGGTGCAAGTTATATGTATATGGAGAACAAAATGTACATATAATTCACCTAAGATGAATGAAGAGTGAAATTATAGTTTCACTTCCTATTGGCTAATAGTAAATATGATTGGTAATGCAATATTGAAATTAATATTATCGACAAAAAAAAACAACAAACAAACAAAGAAAAAAAACATCTACACGGTATATAAATTAATTTTGTTTTCATTTAAGCACGTCTATAAGATAACAATTTGATTTACTTATATGCTTACTGCTTTACGTAATAATTGTTTTAATATTGTTATAATATATTCCATGTGCTTTTATTCTAAACAGAATGTAATTCAGCTCTCGGATAGCTATTTTCAGTGGTTTGAATAAACCGTTTAATGATAATCAAAATTAACTATTCAATATAGAAAACACACAGAAGTTCTTTCCTATTCTAAACAATTGTGACATATTTATCATGTTGGACATTGATTATAATCAGGATCATTGTAAGTATTTTCAACTGAAGAAGAAGAAGAAGAAGAAGAAGAAGAAGAAGAAGAAGAAGAAGAAGAAAGAAGAAGAGAAGAAGTTCGGTACCTATTACCTTGAGGGCGTGTCGATGTACGCTTTCGATGGATTACAGGACTTGCGAGGTCTTGCGATCAATTCAGATCATTTTGTATAACTATAGTACAGGACTCAGGTTTTTTATATTCAAAGGGACTGTTTCCATTTTGTTTGAAATTAAAGCGGCTGAAATATTTCACGGATCCATCAAACCTCATAGACTGGATATGCCTGGTGACAGCCATGATCTTCGTGTTCCCACCTGGGAGATTACTCTGTTATCGGAACTGGACAGCTGGTATCATGTCTATCTTCGCCTCATGGATGAAGTTCATCATGTACTTCAAGGGGTATGTATGAACGCTTCTATTATCTCTGAATGAAAGGAAGAAGTGTGGGGAGAGAGAGAGAGAGAATGAGAGAGGGGTAGATAGAGTGAGAGAGGGAGAGATTATGCAATTGACTGTTTCAAATAAATTGATTCGCCCTGTCTCTGTATTTTTCTTAATCTTTCACTTTTGAACAAAATTGTAAATTTTGCTGACATTTTTAGAAGCGATTGACATCAGCTGTTACACACACTGAAACGACCGTGAATCGGTTAAATTTCCGTGGCACAGAACTTCTCGTATCATCACCACCTCCATACACTATTTCAATTTCAGTTGGAAATAAAACTTCTCCAGAACATAATTGTGAATATAATTACGAATAAGCCGTTCTAGTCACAGTAACTTTAAAAGTTATAAATGCATGTTTTTCAAGTGATTCATAGATCTACCTTTTGTAGGGTCTTTCATGTATCTATAACCACGTGATTTCTCTCATTGTTTTATTTTTGTTTCCCCCATATTAGTTTTAAGACAACTGGCCTGTATGTTCTGATGTTTATGGAGACCCTTCGATCTCTAATCAAGGTAATGTGATAACAAAATATTACAGGAAAATTCATCCTTGTTCTCGGCCATCCGGACAATTATACAAAAAAAAACCAAAAAAAAAACGTAGAAACTTTTCATTTCAACGAGATAATTATTATGTTAATTTTAAAACGGCCAATTTCACGGTACAAAAAAATACATAGTATACATTTTCGATAAAAAGGAATTTTGGTCTAGGATACAGATTCCCCCCACTGCTCAGCGGTAATTTTGCAAAATTTGCAAACACCCGAAAAACACCCGAAAAACACCCGAAAATTGTGGAAAAATGGGTCTTTTTTCGAGAAAAATGACCCGAAAGACCCCTTTATGGGTAGACGTTTGAGGCTTAGTAAGCGGCACGCTCCCGCCCACACCAAATCTGAGTAACCCCTGGGGAAGGTCATGCTTTTCAGTGAACATTTTTTCTTTTATGTTCTTTCGCACTTGCATAATAACAATGATAACGTTCACAAATTTTTGTTCACCTCTCCCCAAAACTCAACCTTCTCTTGAAATGCTAAAAATGCTATAAATTGGGTTCTTTCATCAACAGGCTATGTCGGTGTACATTATGTTCGTTATCGCATTCTCAGTCACCTTCCAGATGTGTCTATATAGTACGGTAAGTGAAACGTTTTATTGAGGATTTCCATATTTTAAGTATCAAAATTACAATTATAGTTTTTTTTTTATTGATTATTCATTTTATTTATAATTGATCTTGTTGAAATTTATACAAGGGTCATGCATGAACCCTTTCGTGGCCTGTGATAAGGTAAGACATAAATACAAAATCGTACTATTCAATATACAATATACTGAATTGTTATTTTTCTTTTTCTTTTTCTCTTTCTTTTTTCTCTTCAATTTTAAACAACGTGTGGGCTATTTTAGAGTTGTATGGACAGGTATTGGGTTCATATTTAATAACTAATTCTTCTTACCAAATGACATATGAATGCCAATTTTGTCTGGGTTTTAAGTGTAATGTGTGTTTCTTTTTCAACATGTTCGTTTATGTAGCATATGTCATTAATAGCATGAACGAGCTTCGACTACTACTCATGGTTGTTTTGCTTCTTTGTTCGTTTCTTTCTTTTCCCTGACTGCTAAGAGAGCATGTGTACGCTTTTAAGTAAGTGATCGAGGGACCAATGACTTTAAGTCATCGCCGAGAGACTTGGTAGTGAGGATTAATGTCTTACCATAAGGCACTAGCGTATCGACTTGGTTTCAAACCCGGGACCTCGTGGATACGCGACCCCTACTCTACCCTTGAGCCGTCGCGCCTCCATATAATCATGATTAAAATCATTCATACTAAACATTTTTTTTTATTGCATCATTAGTTTAAAACCATGGTTGAAAGATATAAAGATTGATAGATTGATGCTTTAATCAGTCCCCATCTAAAGTAAGGATGTTTGAAAATCGGTCAATATCTTTTTCTTTCCAATCCAATAACGTCGTGATATTAAATAAGATCTGGCTATTTGTGTCAGTCGATCAGTAGACTTCAAAAATGATCACGGTCTGCAAACAAATAAGATAAAAAAAGGATACCCTTAATTAAGATAAAACTATAACATAATCCTCTAATATAATAAGGATAATAATAAACCTCAGTTGTTTTATAGCGCTTATTAGAATCACTAAGCGCTTCCAAACTTGGAGATGTATATGCATTACTCCGGCTTTAGCTGTGCTGCCGTTGCGGCGCTCTAGCATTTCAAAGAATTATTTCCTGCCAGGTACCCATTTACATTACCCGGGTTGAGTGTGGCAAATGTATATATGTCTGTAATGACTGTTCTCTGTCACCACAGTACCGATTTTCTGCCAGCGAGCAGTCTTTTCTGACGGTGATCACGATGATGTTGGGCGAGTTTAACAAGGACGATATATTCAACGATGAAGAGTCCCTAGCACCGTTCGGTGTCATAGTGTATATACTCTTCATAGTGTTTCTCTTTCTCATGCCAATGGTGCTCAACAACTTAACGGTGAGTATCATTTTACTCTTCCAGGACAGGAACTAAATTCAATACATTTTCTTCTTCAGATTTTCAATATTGTTATTTGTCTTTTATTGCTACTTTTATTGTTGTTGTTGTTTTCGTTTTCAATTA
>BEXV01000552.1:161478-177815 GCA_003118195.1 Hemicentrotus pulcherrimus | reverse complement strand
GGGGGGGGGGGCCAAAGGACTCCAGTGATCAAAATAACCCTATGGGAATAGGGTTAATTGTATAAAATTGTATCAAGTGTTCTTTCCTTTGCAAAAAATATATACAGCTCAGTATTTTATAGATAGATTTTTACAGACGTAGTCTCCATTGAGAATATTTAAAAAATGCACCATTTTTTTTTTAACTCTCGAGAAAATCAACAAATATCATTATCATTATTCGACTCTATCCCTTTGACTTAAATAGGCATATAAAAACATCTGCATGAATTTTCTATATAAGGAGATCCAGTTTGCTTTATTGATATAAATAAACGGAAAAAACAATTATAGTAAGTTTTAATTTCTTCTTCGTGGTTATCATATTGTGTTGACTTTGATATTATTAGAAAAAGGAGTGACTTGCAGAGCAAGGAAAAGTGGAAACAAGATGAATGTACTGCGAAATACGTCGATTGTTAACATAAATTTGGTAAAAACCGTTTGTCATATTTCCCCCCCCCCCTAGATATGATGCACTCCCTTGTAAAAATCTAAAAGGGGTCTGCATCAATTTTGTTGGGAAATATTTATTCTTTTATGCATACTTTTTGAACAAAAGATTCTCTTGACAACTGAAAAACTGGCTTGAAGTTTGCCCGATATAGCAACAACTGATGTATGCAAAATTGATTCCACCCATTGAGATGCAACTGTTGATAGCAGGTGAAGGAAATATGTCGAATTTAGGAACTGCACAAAGACGTTTGTATTAAATTTGGTTACAGAACGAAATTGCTTGTTAAATAGTGACTACTACTAGAAAATGTGACAACCGGAGCAATATGAAAATATTTTGTAACAGTTATTTCAAGAGGCATTAAATGTTGGTTCAAATTATTCATATTTTCAATTATCAAGGAGATTTCATGTTCTCAATATGGAATTCATAAAAAGTCTAAAATACTTGAATTTTCGCTTGTGAATATATTTTTTAAGGCTACAATATTAATGACTATCCATATTTTTTAAGCCCAACGTACAGTTAAGTTCCACTTCGGATCTTTCTGAAACACACCCAGGTCTATTGGAAGTACAAATTTGCCACATGTAATGGCGCAAAAGGAACTGAAAAGGCGAAGTGACTATTTTCTAGTGTTGAGAAGATATTGCCTTGTATTACAAAAACTAATCTTAGTTACAGCAGTTAACGTATCGTTTCAAAACATTATCTCTGGGCTCATGATTTAAAGCATGCAACAGGCGATTTTCGTAACGTGTCAGTCAGTGTCTTGCTACAAATTTTTTCACCCACCTGATATGAATACACGTGGTTCAAAATGCAAATTGCATATATATAACGTGTTATAAAATGGCTCTAGTATTTTAAGCATCGTGATTGAGGTAAGGCAAGTCATGATGTAATAGCTCGCGAACGAGTATATATTTATGTTATTACATTATGAAAATTGTCTATGATTTCGCAATATTACAATAACAGATGATAAAGATGAACACGACATTGTATGTAGATTGTTTTTTTAAATATTTTTTATTCACAATACTCTTTACAAAGACTGAATTTCGAACCATTTCTATATATCCAACAAATTCAAAGGACGGCAAATAAGGCTTGACAGCTTATCCCCTATCCTCCCCTCCACGGTTACATAAAATATGTGCAGTTATGTCTCACTCTAAAATGAAAGACAAGGGTTATATCAACCTAAATGGAAGGCAAACCACGATTGATTTTAGTAATCTAATTTTAAAAATAAATGTGTCGTCTTAAGCTCCTAAAATATCCGGTAAATTCCATAAATGTAGCCACTGGCAAAACAACGTTCGAACAAGGTACTTTGAAACTTCCTCGTCTTTTACATTTTAATAATCGCGGGGGCCTCACACTGGTGCAGAATACTAGATGCATTCTTTAGCACATGTATTCAAACAAAACAGGAATAATTTGTCCTTAATGCTTTTAAACTCCCTGAGATTCTACAGAGACGCTATTTTACCTAAGCAGTTGATAAAAGTAGCATCTCTCGATAAATATATATACCGTATATACAACCAACTCAGATACCAGTAACACATACCATAATAACTGAAACAATGAATAAATAACAAATATAATATATCAGTGCGGTGCACAACAATGTAAGTTCTCCATAAAATAAATAAAGGACATTATTTCACACTAAACATCAAGTAATATTTTAACGGATCTGTATTACAAATAATTATAATGAAGAGAAAATCATTCATACGCAAATAAACATTTCTTAGAATTGAATATATTTGTTGTAATATAATAGCTTTAACGTCAGCTAATTATTATCGTCCTCGTTTTTTTTTTTATAGCAAACACGATGGCAACTTTTTTTCGCTAAAACAACTCAATGGCAATTCAATACCCTTTTGTAAGTCACATAGAATCGTGTTTGGATTACGAAATATATCATCGTCATGTTTGCACGTTTTAATTGGTGACGCACAATACTATTGAAATTGCCTTATGTTGATTTTTTTTTATAAAGAAATTGCTATTGTGTTAACCTTTGTTTCGCACCGTTGCAAGAGAATTCAAGTGACTCCGCAGACACTAAAACAAAGTCTTAAATCTTTCCAATTTAAATTCGAATTGAACGGATCAATTGGCACAAAATCATGATGCCTCGTTTGACGTGCAGCCTGCGTTTGGCACTTGGTGCACTGTGTGTTTAATTGGTTTTTATACACTGACGCGTATCAATCAGATATGATTTTTTTTTACGCCAGGAATCGAACAGAGATATACCCTATAACATGGACATTAGGGACTTTTACATTTACACGACGAAAACGTGGACTGTCACATGTGACATCCTTTTATTAAAGGCAATGCGACGTCCTTTCAAGGCGCTACCGGGCACTGCCAGTACCTTATAAGGACGTCACGTTGCCTTAAAAGTATGTCACATGTGGCAGTCCAAGTTCTCGTCGTCGTGTAAATCTAAAAGTCCGTATTACCGCCAGGTGCACTAACTCGGCACACCCATTTCAAAAGTGGCGACGCCTAGGGCTGACTATCTCATTTTGACGGTGGATGTTTTAGTCAAGATGGCGACGTCGATACCTTCTTTTTCGGCGAGACGTTTGAGGATGTCTCCGTGATTCTTCATCTGGACTGACAGCAGCTTGAGTCTAGTTATAAATAGAAAGAAAAATACACGAAAGTTTATAATTCTCCGTGTTTTTCGGATTTGTCTGGAAATCTTAATTGTTGGCATCGCCCTTTATCAGTAAGCTAAAATACATGAGTGTGTGTGTGTATTTGGATTTTTACAGACGTGTATCAATCAGATATGATTATTTACGTCTGGGGACCGACTTTTAACGTCACCATCCGAAAGACGTGACTGAGTTTCGAACCTGCGTCCTCGGCTGAATCAGTTTGTAACTTCCACTGTTAGCTGGATTACAGGCGACGCCACAACGCCTAGTTAATAAATCCACGCCCCTTTTCATCATGATCCAAAGTAAATAACCAGGAGGGATATTCTGAACAGTTTCGCAAAACGGTGCCACATTGTGTGTTCTGTCTTTGAAGGGGGCGGTGGCTATCATTGGTAGGGGTAGGGATGGATACAGGTCACTTTTAGGTATTAAAAAATGGGGGCATTTGACAAGGACCGTAAAACTATTCTTACACTACCTTCGCTTCTCTCTATCTTTTCCTCTTTTCCCTTCCCCACTCTATTCAATCAGGAGGGGGCACATGCCCCATTACCCCCTGCCCACAGATAATCCATATTATAATCCAGTGAATACAAATAATGTATCGTTAGCTGGTATCTATATTAAAATCAACAGTACATTGCCAAGGGTAAAAATATGTCGTAACACGTTGAAATACAATAGTCCGCCGAGATAAAACAAAAATGTAATATTGATAGAAACTGGATTAGGTTTTGCTCCACAACACGGAAATGCATTTTGCTGCCTATATCTCTAATGTTCTCAAACCATACGCTGTTCTACTTACATAGCCCCGTGCTCGGACAACTCAGACATCGTGTCGTCTTGCGAAGACGAGCTCTTCTCTGCTTGGTCGTCATCATCGTTGATGAGGAAAAACACCCGCTTGAACTGGATCGAAAGATGAGCAATATTAATTAATTATTATTGTCTTTCTCCATAATTATTATAATTGCATTGTTTTTGTGAAAAATTAATTGGTGCTTGAGCATACTATAAAACGGACTTGCGTTTCAAAAGATCTTTTTGTTTTTTTGTAATGGCAGAAGTTTCATTTCATTTATTTCATATATAATAGCAATAATACGATGACAGTCGTTATGCTGTTGACATAAATGGATTGATGCTGGAGTTCACACGAAACTGGAATACCTTGCTACAAGGATTGAAATTGTATAAAAATGATGAATGAATTTCAAGACAATTTGTAGTAATACAGATATGGCGACGATGAAAGCAGTAATGATGATATCAAGGCCAACTCGAGAGAGGAGCTCGGAGCAGTGGGGGGAAAGGGAAGGGGAGAGGGATCAAACACCCTTTTTTTTTACCAAACGCACTTGCACCCGTGCATCCCACCTTCGCGAAAACAGAGCAATTATGTTCAGTTTTTCTACTGGATCATAGTAAGTGCCCTCATTATATCATCAGACTGAGCTTTCTCACCTCTCAAACCATTCCAGGGGAGTGTTTCACAAAGTCTAAGATCGACTAAGTTGGACTTGAACTATGGCAGGCCATTCATGCCACTGGTTGCTCTCACGATTGGTCTCTCAATTATGATCTTTAGATAATATTTTTTCCTTCAATAATGAACTATCAAAATGTGTAAATTCTGTAGATTTGTGACCATTATTTGAACGTCCCTTGAGAGACCAATGCCAGTAATGGTGAGAGCAAACAGTAGCATGAATGGCCTGCCATAGTTTAAAGTCGATCTTAGTCTTTGTGAAACACTCCCCAGGACTTACACGTCAGCTAATCGTAGGGAACATGTAGACTGGAGTATACACAATGTTATGTGACGAAATGAAGGTCAATACTACTGAGATGAGGTAGACTAACTTCGAAAAAAATATGAGGAGGTGCGATGGTTAAGTGATGAGGCAGTGGTCTCGTCACCGGGAGGTCCCGGGTTCAAAACCAAGTCGATGCGCTAGTGCCCTTTGTTTAAGTTATTAATAGTGGTCAATCTTTTGTCGTTAACTTAGCAGTCAGGTATGCAACAACAAAAATGACTAAACCACCTAACTTACGCTTTTCCACAGACCCCATAGTTTTGTATTTGGTCGTGCCGTATATTTTTCTTCGTGATAGTACTGTTGCACTCGCACCGGTAACTTCCTATCTAAAGTACAGATGTTGTCAACCTGAGGTGAGAAGAAAAAAAAAACATCAGTGTTATCAATATCATTCATATTTTCTTCTTGATCTATATGAGCTTTTAAATAATCTAACATTACAAACGTACTTTTAGAAGCTGTAGCACAGTAGAAGGTCATTGCAAATGGATTGGGTATCTTGTATTTTCCCTAACATCCATTGGGATAATCGTGAATTATTTGAATCACGCCCCAAGTTGTATCCAATTTTTTAAGTAGATACGTTTGCCAGATTTATATTAAAAAAAGTTCATTCATTGTTTTTGTGTTAACTGATTTGTAAAGCCTGTGCCACCGGGCGACTAGTCTTCACTTTTACATAATTATATTTCTCAATAATATAAAGGTTGTTTTTATTTTCCTTTTTTCAACATGTGTATGGGGGTGAACCCTTCATCCAGCACAACTGTGTTCTCTTATGATAAATCTTACCTCAATCTCCATCATCTTCAGTGTTGCATCCTTCCTGATCCCATCGATATCTCCCACAGAAATACCAATCTGGAATAAGAGCAAAAGAGGGGGACCCCTACAGATGAATTCAGACAAAAATGCTAAAAAGAATAGCCTTCACGCTTGCTTTAACAAAATATAAAGTGATATTGAAAATTCTTTTTGATGGTTGACTTGGAGCATGTAAATAAACAAATAAATTCACTTTCCCCCTAAAATGCTCTTACTGTAATATCTTGTCAAAGTACAGAGACATAAATACAACGGAATGAAGATTTGAACAATTTTTATTTTTCTTTGACCATCTAATTAAATATTTCAAATATAGAGTGACATTAAAAATACTTTTTGATGTTTGACTTGGAGCATATAAAATAGACAAATAAATGCTTTTTTGTTTAAATTTGCAAATGCTCTTACTGTAACATTTTGTCCAAGTGCAGTGAAATAAACGCAGTGAATATTTGGACAGTTTTAATTTGACAAGACTATATTATTATTTCATCCCACTAAACAATCAACAAGAGCATGTACATTTCCATCAGAATTACACTTCCATTATATTACTATTATACGGCCAATTATATTTGTTTTCTTCTTCAAGAAAGGGAATCAAAGTAATATATTTAGCAAAGACTATTTCATTGTATTGTAGAGCCAATAGTACTTATGACATACGTCTACTCGGACATCGTAAATCTCTCGCATATAATGGGCGATGCGTCAGGCAATATCTCAAGGTCATGAAAATCGCTCGATTTCTGGAAATATTAACTGTCCAAAAGAGAAAAATGAGAACAAACATCCTGATCACCATCCCCACTTTTTCTGCCACTTTATCACCATGGCAACGAATACATACCGTCAGATTCGCCAAAACCATCGGCATCAAGAAAATGAAGATGCAGAAAATCAATTCGGTGAGCATGGCAAACGGCTCCAGATCGATACGTGCATTGAAGATGTCGCCTCTGTTGATTTCACCCAAGAGCATCGTGAAGGTCGCAATCACCGAAAGCCGTTCATCGGTGAAGCCGAACTTTGTAACAAGGAATAGAAGGAAACAAGAATTATTGTAATTGATTACTGTCAAGAGTGACAAATGCAGCTCGAGATTGTAACCATTTAAATAAGCATACATTAGGGTATACAGTTTTGAAGTTTAAAAAAATATGCGCATATTTACATCTTATTAATCAAACTCAAATATGAAAACTAGGGGAATGTGGGTAACGTTTACTTTAAAAAAAAGATCAAAGTGCTTTACCATTCATGTTGTTTTTAAATTTCTACTTTACATGTATATCTGGAAAGGCTTTCTTCACATGCATATCATAAAGTTGTATTTTTTGCCTCTCGCACTCCATTGCGTGCAAGCTTCGACCTTTTGAATAAACCATCAGACAACCGCAGAATTATTTTTGTAAGAATACTGAATACGCGAGTCAGATCGGATCATTCGCAATGTTTACACAAGAGATCACGATTACATGCAATGAAATCAAGAATTGTGCGTCTGAACCAAAAAATCTTTTGGAAGGTTATCATTTTTATTGGGAGACTTACCACTTTCCCTTGTAAACACATCGTGAAAGATACGGCGAAGGCCATGATCAAGCCAAGATAAACTGCCATCGCCTGCGATTAGAAAAAGAAAAAGTTACCTATATGTCATTCAATTTCGATGATATGTATTTCTTTTTATGTAACATTGTGCCATAAGTTGAAAAGGTTAACTCCATACAAATACTCGATATACTGAGAAACATGTAATAACAACTGTGGAGTTATGAAGCGCTTAATAAGAAATCGTCTCTAAGAGCTTTACAGATTATATTTATTATTACCAGGCTAAACGGATGTATTTCCTTTAAAGAAACAATCTTAATCCATGAAGCTCAGGAGAAAGAGTGAAAGAGAAAGAGAAAGACAGAAAGAAAGGTAGCAGATGTATGCAGTCATGGAGGGATTGAAATACCAGATGAAAAAGGTGGAGACATACCCTCCTCCCACTCAAGTCTTTTGAAATGGCAGTCGTTTACATTTCACTTTGCAAAGCAGGTATCATTCATATTGAACAATGAAAACAATAATTTGTAAACATTCTTACAAATATGAACCGACTAGACATGAACCACATAACATTTACCTTTAAGAGTGTAAGTAGAGTTTGAAAGAACATCAGCACGTAAATACCAAGCGATTCGATCCTGTGAGATTCAATTAAATAAAAGCAAGAAAATATAATCCAAGGCAAAATATGAGCAACCATTTGTTGACCGATTTAATCGTATTTAATTACAATTCCAAGACGACACGCCCTTAGCGGGTAAAGGAGCTATGACAGGGATCAGTAGGCAAGTATTCGAAAATTCTGTTACAAGCAAATCTCCCCCCCCCCCCCCCCCAAAAGGCAAATAAGGGGTGGGTAGCAAAATAATTTTTTCAGTCTTTTACTTTTCCTCTTTTCTTCCTTTTGTTTATTTACCCCTTTCTATTATTTGTTTTGTTGTTTTGCCAGGGGGACGTACCCCATGTGCCCCCTGGATCCGCCCTGGATCTTTTCAAAGATGACTCCAAATTTTGCTTCTTCGTTGCCATGGCTGAAGGTCCTATGTTTGTTTGTATGTCAACGTCATACAAGCACAATTCTTTCATGTTTTCCTGCCATCCTCGCTCTTCAGGTGAACTTTTCAAGATTCCATCTCCAATCACAAAAGAAGACCTCCGCTTCCGCTCTGCATGTCTGCATTTCGATTTCAATCATTTCAGACATTGTTTTGTTTTATTCCATTCAAACTTCGAGTCGGTATATCGCTATCCGTCTACAAAAACAACGCCCACAAAAGACCTCTTACTCTACAATATCCAGCAGGTCAACAAATGAAGACTCCATTGTCGTTCTGAATGACTTGATATTGATTTTAGTGGATTTCTTTTTTCCTTTAAACTTCTACTTAATTCATGGTGTGCTTATATATTTTGTATCCTAAAATGTTTTGATTACTTATCAACATTTGAGATTGTATAGATACAAAAAAGTTTCTTCTATTTGATAATGCAAACTTCATTTGATATTCATATTTCTTTTTGGCAATCCCCAGACATTTGTTGTTTTTCTTGTTCTTCTTCTTTGATTGCTATTATTATCTACATTTGTTTGTATGCTTTCATTACAAATATATGTTATCGCTTTGTTCTCGGAAAACAAACTTGAACAATATATTTGGGAACGGACCGATTTTCATCATAATGATTACAAAATTCTTTAAATACAGTTAGTGAATAACTGCAATAATATTTCAAATTCTAAGTAGATTTATTAAAAAGAAAAATGATCTCACTGACACGTTAAGGTTTGAGAAGAGCTTGACCCAGCTTAGGAACGTGGCCATCACCCCAAACATGTATTCTGGAATACAGGGCACCCGATCCGGTGGGTAGGTGTAGAGGATAGCAGTAGCATAGAGCACCATGTTGAGGTACTTCCCAGTCTCCAGGAGAAAGTGCAAGCGCTGTGTACGTGTGCAGGGTACAAAAACAAAATACATTAGGGGGGGGGTGTTTCACAAAGACTTAGAGCGACTTCTCGTTGGACTTAACTATGGCAGGCTGTTCATGCCACCGTTTGCTCTCACCGTTTACTGGCGTTGGTCTCTCAAGGGACATTCAAATCAGGGTCACAAATCTACAGACTTTACATTTTTGGATAATTCATTATTGAAGGAAAATATAATATCTGAAGATCATAATGGTGAGAGCAAGCAGTGGCATGAACGGCCTGCCATAGTTAAGTCCAACTTAAAGTCGATCTAAGTCTTTGTGAAACACCCTCAAGTTTCATGTCACTATTCTTTTTTTTTTAATCTCAAATATAGTTTGACTCCTTTGTGAAGATAGTTGGAACATAAATCAAATTCACTCAGAAAAATAATTACAATGAGGGTTGAAACAATAAGATTACAATTAAATGCGAATGAAACCTTTTTAAGGTAGTCTCTCGTCCCAGAATCCCATTTCCACAATTCAACCCGGTTCGTAACTCCGAAATAACCATTTCCTTCTTTAGGTGCTATTTTACAGTGTTGTGTTTATCATTTCTGTATTTCCAGAAATCAACACTAATGATAACTCTCTATTTCTTTAGTTTTCGACTTTTGATTTTTCTACTTTTAAATATTCAATGATATTTTGTTTTCCCTCTCACATGATATTCTCCACTCCTGATTGGCATATCTGTATCTACTTCTTTTTTTCTCTGTCTTATCTTCCGTTCACTACATACCACTTCCTTCCAAACATTGAGATTCAATTTTATTGCTTCAATGCTTGATGGCACCTAAATTAATTGTTATACTTAAGAAATCGAATGACTTTAAAGATAAACTTGAGTTTTGGTAAAAAATAGAAAATGAATTTTCACAGGATCAAACGAAACTTACACTGAATGTTGAAGCTTACAAAGAAATGTCATTTGCCAAACAAACCGTCTGAATAATGAGCATAGAAAGATAAGGAAATCAAGGTAAGTAGGCCCGACACCTTTTGTGTGGTCCCATATACATCTTTCTGTATACAGTGCTTGTTACTTTACCAAGACTGGGCCAAATGTGTTATGATTTTGATGAATCCAGAACATTGCAGTACACAACAATACTTAAATGCTACACGATCAACTTTTTCCTGATCCATTCGACACCTTTTCTTTCAAAATGCAATCGCATGACCAAAACTGAACTTTATCTTTAATAAATTTGTTTTAAAGCAGTTTTTGTAAAAATTGATACTGTGCTCACCTTAAGCATTAGCTCGGGAATTTCGAATACGAGAGATACGACGGAATAGGTGAAGATTTAGATACGTGCGACGGTAATACTAACCGCAGAATAGGAATACATCCCGTCCTGCAAAATAAATCGAAACAGTAGAATACAATGTAATATTGTTAAAGTTGAGGCAGGTGCAATAGACCATTTGCGCAAGGTAACCATATCTAAGGCTTACGTCTTTGTGAAGTGCCTCAATACAAATATTTCATTCATTGTACTGAATGATTATTGTTAGCTAAACCCTCAAAAACACTCTCTGGATTCATGTCTGCCTGGGGGCTTACCTTTTAAAAATTGAAATGAATTTATTAGGCTAGAATTACCGGATCTTGATAGATGATTGATGCTAGGTAAGAACTGCTTGTCAGATTGATCTGAGCGCACATGCCATCCATGGTGTATCTCAATTCCCGCCCAGCTACGGCACTCAAGAAAACCATGGCAACCGCGAATAAGAAGTATAAGATGAAGTGGGTGTAGAAGACATATCTGGAACAAATATTCCTGGAAATAAATACAAAGAAGAGGATTCATCATCGAGGTTATCTCGAAGTTTGATTTCAGGAGCTGCAAAGATTGATGAGTATGATTGATTGGAACTGTTCAAGATTAAAATGAATACTGATATCTCGAATGATAAATATATAAAATATTGCACCAATTTTCATATGATCATACAATTTACAGCTAAATTATTCATACCCCTTGTACATGTTTCGTTCTTTGTAATTGTTGTAACACAAGAATCAAAGGTGGAAAAGTGGACTGGTTCAATTAAGACCTCGGTTTAATACTTTAAGGATGTAAGCTTAAATATTTCACATTCTAAAGAAATCGGGACAAATTAATTATTCAAATACATAAACAAATACAATACTTGGTAAGGGTGTGAATAATTTAGTTGTTAACTGCACAGGCATACGCGGTAAAGAGTGGAGATTGGAACTTATAAAGAATTGCTATTCCGCAGTGTTCAAAGGGTGGTTCCAGATTTTTTTAAAAATGGGCAAGGAATTTTTAACTACATTGATTTTCCCAGAAACAAAAATTTCGAGATTCCCGCCGGCACTCACGAACTCTTTTATTTCAGGGTATATAGGGGTGTGGATATTTTACAGGTATCTTCCAACCGGCACTCCGAAGGTCTGAAACGTTTTCGATCTTTATAGTCTCAAAGGGTGGGGGGGGGGCATTCTCCCCATGAACCTTTTTCATAGTACATGGATATCTACATTTGGATTATAATTATTTTTACTTCCAAATTATAACGACCTTTATATTATTAGTGTGACTTTGATTTTGTACGCAGGATGGAACACACAATATAAAATCTCCCTCTCATTTCTTTTTCGGATACATGCAATGATGGATTTCATAGATTTGTTTCCTTTTCAAATTTTATGCCAACACTCAAGTCACATCCATCTAGGCATGTGAAAGTCCAATGAGCTCGATGAGAGGCACGTAAACTCATTTCAAAATATACCACCGAGTTTTAAAGGAGGTATAGCATGGCAAATATTGGTTAACGCCATCTACGACTTCTTTTGGACAACTGCACGTAAACGAATGGACTTGATTATAAAGGTCAGCGCGCGAAGGCGTTCGCGAAACAGACCATAGTTCTCCTTACTCTTCTGTTTCGCGTATGTTGCACGCAATGCGGTCGCGTCGTCCGATACCCGATTGACCCCGAGTCAGGCCACGGGAAAGACACGTTGTCTTGTCATGCTACATCCCCTTTAAATGGTATCTCCTAGATTATACTCACCATTTCCGGTCAATTAGACCTCGAGAGAGTTCATGGGCCAGGAGCTCTTGTCTTCCACACTTTGACATTGTCTGAAAGATCAGAATTACGTGTCATTTAAAGATGAAGTTGAGTAGTGGTCATGCGATTGCATTGTGAAAGAAACGGTGTAGAGTTGACCAGAAAAGGTCGATCACCTAGCTTATAACAATTTGTGTGTATTGCAAGGTTCTGGAATCATCAAAATGATAAGAAATTTGGTAAAGTCACAAACACTGTACACAGAAAGATGTGTATGGGACTACACGAACACGTGGCGAAAAAAACCTCCCCCCCCAGTTTTACGATAAACATGACATATTTAGAATATGAAGGCATTTGAAGAGCCATGCTTTTCACGGAACATGTCTTATCTGATGTTCTTCCACACTTGCATAATAACAAATGATAAAGTTCACGAATTATTTTTCACCTCTTCCCAGAACTCAACCTTCTCTTTAAATTCCAACGATTGTATAGGGCCACATGAACAAGGAGAAATGACAGTTGAAAACTTGTGAATAGGACGACTTGTGTATTTGTGTAATCTGGATTTTTACAGACGTGTATCAATCAGATATGATTATTTACGCCTGGGGACCGACATTCAACGTCATCATCTGAAAGAGTTTGGGGTTAGTTGAGGGGTTCATTGTTACATTTTCTTTCTTATGAATTTCTGCTATGAGAGGAGAATGTGATCAATTTTTAATTTTCAGTCTCTGTGGGCAACGGTGTACTTTACCTCCAAAGCCGCATATCTTTCTCCGTTATGTCTGAAAGATTCATCGGAGAGGCCGGGGTCGATGTATTTGAAGCTGTAGGTTACCTGAGGAAATATGAATAAATAATTTTTCATCAATCAATGATCATAATAGGGATTTATAAAGCACTTAACACGAAATACCGTCTCTAAGCGCTTTACATCACCCTTCGACAGCTCTATTCAATCGAGTATGCATATAACTATTCATCCAACTCAAATGAGCTATCGACGATCAGTAAAAACTTCCGTATGAAGCCAGAAGGTGGTTATTTAAATCGTAGATTTTAAAACAAAGTTAATTATGCCCTTCCACCTCTGAACAAACGAAATTATGCGTGAATAGTGTATGGTGGCAAAAAAAAAATGTCCTGTCTAATATCTGATGTCTATCAAACAATATTTACCTATGACTCTATATTAAAACGGTCATGTAAACGATTAAACAATTCAAATGCAATCTCCATCTGATATGCATGACCTTTAAAAAATAAAAAGATACTAATGGTCTGACTTTTTAAATAGTTTTACTGTTGCAGATAATGAACGTAGGTCATTCATTTTGATTTTTAGCTGCACTTATATCGCCCCTAAAAATGGATTTTGGACATTATTATGTCAGCGGATATTCTGAAATCCAATATAAGCCTATCGTGATTGTTTTATCTGTATGTTCACTTTGGCTGCATGCATCCAAAATGAAAAGCTGGTTTAATACGCTTCAATGGTATTGTACCGTGTAACTGGGATCGTGGGGTGGCAGATCCGACTTCTCGACGCATTTGTCGAAGACTAGCATGGCGACATCCGGGAGCTTTTCAATGAGTGCCTTCATGGGTGACAGCTTCTCGTGGTTACGGGCTGACATGGCCGAGTCCCACCTTCAACATGAAATAATATCATTCTTAAATGGTAGACTAGTTTCGTAGGAAAGAAAAAATTACTTACATGTAGACATGTCGATATAGGTGGGTTTTAGAGAAAATACCTAAAACAACACTCGTGTCTGATCCATTGAAAGACCGCGACATCGATCTGACCCCCGCCCAACCCCCCCCCCCCAAAAAAAAAGTGTCCGCAGAACCACATCTTTGTGGTTATAAACTGTTTAACATTTCATTGATATTTCTTAAAATTGGTGGAAATGATTCCCCAATTCCTGGCAACGATTGTGTATGATGAAATAAAAACGAGGTAGGCCCACCCTATAACAATGAATCAATACAGATGCTCCCCCAAAATAAAAAAAAATGTGTGATGAATACCTTTACTCCATTGATTGATTAAGTTAATAAAAAGGCTCATCCTTTAGTAATATTGAAACTTTTAACGAGTTCCCCATCAACCCATTTTTATCCTCAGACTGTATTAAGGTAAGACATCGCTTTAAAATGAACCCTTTAAGATATTTATAACATAATTATAGCCTAACACAAGTACAGTCAAACCTGCTCTAGTGACCACCTGTCTATAAATACCACATTTCTTGTTCTTGAAAATGGTTTCTCATTGAAACATGAACTAAAGGAACCTGTCTACAAAGACTACTTTGCGTGTTGTCTTTGAGTGGTCGCTTTAGACAGGTTTGACTGTACTTACTTGTCACTTCGAATGATAGCCGTAGCAATATCTTTGGCATCCATCTCAATAGCCAGTTGCAGTGGGGTGAGAGAGTCATCGTTGATGAGGGTGAGGTCTGCATCGTTCACGAGTAACAGGTTGGCAGCATCAGTCGCGTTGCTAAGGCAACACATGTGGAGGGCGGTGTTCTTCAAAGTGAAAAAAAATTTTAAATTTCGTGTTGAAATTTGGGTCGCGTTCGTTATATCATTCCTGAAGAAAACCATTTTTAATCACTATCAATGGTTCTGTATTAATTCATATTTGTTGTGATTAGAGAGAACGCAACAGCATACCACGAAGTAAGAAACATTATGGATTATTCCAATGCCTTTAGTAATGTATTGAGTATTCCCATCACTATTCAAGACAATCAAATAGGTTGTTATGAACATTGATTGAATGCTTTCTGTAATAGCCTACTTTGGAATCAGAAGCGCAGCGGGTCTCCATCTACACTGTCTTATATGTCTTCCATGAAACTGTTTATGATTTGTAATTACGAAAGTTGCGAGTTCGACTGCAGCCAGAAGTTCATTTTGAAGCTTATGATGTGTAATAATGATAACTTGGCACTGAAAGGCAAGTCCTTGCGTACACGTATAGACGAATATTATTAATAGTATAGTTAAGTCGAAAACTCATCCCGTTGTTAAAAAAAAGATTGTAATAACTGTAATCTTAACATGGTGTTAAAGTAACTCACCCTGTCGCTGTCGACAGCGTTGATGTCGGCGTGGTTTTCGATGAGTACGACCATGGTCTCGACGTCGTTGTTAGAAGCTGCCAACATCAATGACGTCTTGTAATCTCCGTCCCTGTTTTGGTTTGATAAATACCATAGTTATTCTTAAGAATTGAATGTAATTAAAGACTCAATTGTTATTATCACTTGGATGCATTTTGAAGCTTTAGTGTTGTCCAAATGAAAGTTAAGAAGAACAAAAATAAAGAGGTTTTTCAGACAACATGCTCTTTTATTGGTTTAATTATGTTTTACTAGTCCGAACAACCCATCGACCGCATAATAAAGAATTCAAATGATTCTAAGCTAGTTTATTTCAAAATTTAATTACATTACCAGAATTCAAGATTGACTTTAGAAGTTTAGGATGAACATACTTTAAAGGATCGGTAATTATTATTCTTAGTGCAGGCAAAAATTCAACGCAATATTTGCAATACTTATTTTGCAGTCACTTTTTAAACGATGTCTCTTTCGCATTACGTGCCAAAAGACTTCGCTAGTTACTGACACAATCCAGCGTCAGTGAAAATAACGCTTCGTGTGCAACGAGCATTACCTATTAGAGACATCAGAGCCAGATCGTAGGAGGGATTGCACGAGGTAATGATGCCTGTTGCTGCTAGCTAAATGAAGAGGCGTCTGGCTTTGCAGATCCTCCTCTGTTAGCAGCCGAGGGCAGAGGCGAAGTAGTTCCTCAGAAAATGCCTGCCATCCCAACCTGAAAGGAGAGAAGGGGGTGGGGGGGGGGGGGGGG
>BEXV01000552.1:148750-159374 GCA_003118195.1 Hemicentrotus pulcherrimus | reverse complement strand
GGGGGGGGGGGGGGGTCGTTGGCCTCTTATACATTTTCAAGTGAATGTGTATCTCTATACCGTATCATTTTCCAATTAATTTACCATCATCTCTCTCTCCCCGCTCATGAAGATAGAACATTGCCGTTCATGTTTTGCAAGAATTCATACCCGTTTCGTAAATAGATCCATTTTCAAATTATTTTTGGGAGCCAGTCAAGCAGCTGTTGCAATCAAGACACGACATTTTTACTCCATTATTTATTACGATTATATTTTTAATAGAGAATTTGTGTTCTCTCTGTATTATGTAATACCATGAAAGCGGCATATTCTCAGAATTTTTGTTTTGTTTACCTCATTGATGAGCAAGTTTATCATTCCACATCGATCATGCATAGCAGCCCTGAGAGAGAGAGAAAAAAAAACAATGATAAAAACGAGCTTTGTAAGTCCTCAAAAGAAACTATTTTCTTTTGTTGAAAGAAAATTTAACTTTTCAAATACTCACAAATATATGCCTGAGGACAGAATTGACTGGATGATTTGAATGAGAAAATGATCGAATGATCGAGATTGAGAAGGTTGTGAACAGATCAAAGTTGAAGAATGAAAATATCGAATGTAGTTCTGAAAAAGAATTGTTGGTATTTCTCTGTGGAGTAGTTCTCAAACGATTTTCTGACTAAGGTATTTTTTCATGAAAAGAAGTATATCTGTCTCGACGCGTTCCGAACGACAGTGTGCTCTGTTAGTGTGTTCATCTTGGAGAGGAACAATTCAAAACCTTCTCAATCTCGATCGTTCCTCTCCTTCTTTCATTTCCTCTCATTTTGTTGTACACAACACCGAAAGCCCAAACCAAAAATAGTCTCGTGTAAGTGTTCAATAAATCTCCATTCCATCATCATCTCTTCCTTTCTTTCCCTACCTATTCCTCTAAACGCCCCATAAGCGGGTTTTGTTAACGAAAAAATAATTCAACGACCTTTTTCAGTAGGGCTATACCGCAAGGTGTTACCGAAAACATCAAGTTGTGAATATGCACTTCAATTTTTAATTGAAGTGCACTGGCATTTGCATAATACGAGCCCCTTAGCTCACATGTTTTCCAAAGTGAAATTGGATCTGTAGCCAATAATCCTATAAACGTAATCTAATAATTTTCACCTGTGTAGTGACGTCATTCCTTCGTCATCTTCCATCATGATGGAGGCTCCGTAGCGCAAGAGCGCATGCGCAATTTCCTCTGCCCCGGTGACCGCTGCCTCGTGAAGCGGGCAGGCCCCATTCGATTTCTGTTCGTTTGCATTGGCGCCATTTTTGAGGAGCAGTTCAACCAACTGTAAAAGAAATACACTTTTCACAGTTTAATCAGCATTTATATGTTTGTAAGTTACATATTAAGAAAGCTTTTAATTGTTAAATTCCAGTGCTACTTCCATCTACGCCCATTGCACACGAGGCGTTATTTTGAATGCCAAATTAATGCGATAATCAGTTTTATGAAGGTAATTTAACCCTTCAACAGTGATTCAACACAATGTCTGCGCAGTTAAGTTTGCGTTCATATTTTGTTTAACGATATCATTGTGCAGTACTTCGCAGTCTTACATTGAAGTGTCACTATCATAAGACACACCACATAAGGCATACGACATGAGACATAAGACATAAGTCATACATGTAATACATAATACCAACATTTACAGATATAAAGGCATATTAAGACATAAGGCATGAGACATAGGACATAATGCATAAGACATAGACATGACACACAAGGCATAAGACAGTTGTCACGTTGTGAGATAGGATCGCGTACCTCGAGCTTCCTACTCCTGACGGCGATGTGAAGTACGGAATTTTCCTCGTTGTCGTGGTCCCTCAAATAATCGGCCACCTTTATTCCACACTTCGGAGCTAGAAATGAAAAGTTTGTGAAAAAGAGAAGTCAAAAAATCAATCAATCAATCAATTTTTCAATTAATCTATCATTCCATTCATTTATCCATCCATCCATCAATCAGTCGATATACTCATGATTTTGTCTCTGTTGAATAAAATTATATGTATAACAAGAAAGGGAAGTCTATCGCATGTCACTGTTGACCTGTTGATCGTTTATGTTATATTCAATCAAGCAATTACATTGCTTTGAAAGAAGTTATTGATTTTCATTGCAACAATTTCTGAAATATAGCCCATTACGTACCCATTTCAATAAGGATTTTGGCGGTGGCTGCGTTGCCTACCGAGGCGGCACCCATTAAGGGCGTGGTCGAGTGTTTGTCCATAGCCTGCAGCAGAGCTCCGCGACTTATCTGCAAGAAAAAGAAATACAAAATGAAAAGAAAGAATTGCGTTCGTTTCCATAAATTGATATCATATTTTGACGGTTTGACTATAATCACAGGAAATTCGAAAACCAAGTTGCTGCCAAATTATATGTCGGCGGACCAAAGGAGACACGTGCAAATAGGTCTATCTGCTCGCTATACGATCAGACAATGAAAATGCCGACGATAAAAAGCAAGCAGTATTTTATAGTGTCGCACCTAAACCTTTTGATGATGTTGGATTCTTGTGCTCTCGGAGGGTTTTTATCCAAAATAACATTCACCAGTTGAGGCTTTGTTAAATAGGTTTGACCAATCGGATATGCCCCTCCCCCTCCCCACGACAAAATTTCTTCTTCCGTTCTTCGTCACATGTTCGTTACAAATAATTCTGGTGTGGAGAAAAAGTGCCAATATTCATGGGTTTAGTATTTTCTTTTCTTTTTTATAAACATAAAACTGCTACAAATGCTTACCAATGCTAAACAAATGCCGGCGTCTCTTTTGGTCGCTGCAACGTGAAGAGGTGTCATGAGGTCATTGTCGAGAGCATTGACGTCAGCCTTTCCGAAATCAAGCATAACCTAGCAAGAAATGATGAAGATGTGTCTATTGCATTATGATATACATGAATTTAAAAAGCCAGAATTTAAAGGGGAAGTCCGACCCACAGTTAACATTAAACAAACATAATGGTGACATTTTCATCAAAATCGGACTGAAAAGGGAAAGTTATGTAATTTCCAAGTTTTGCATAATTTCATAAAACAGTAATATCTGGGGGGCCTACCACATAGGCTGTTTGCAAATTAGCTACATGTTGATGTTGTCATTCCCTCACTATTCCCCATACATATATTTTGTTAGGACATTTCAACTTGTCCTTTTATTTCTGGAGTGTAGCCAACCCGTCTTCCATCATGTCTGCCAGGAGACAATCTAGGAACTTCACTTTCACTGATAGAAATTCAATGCAACTTATCCGGCAATCCACATTATAAGAACACGTATCAAAGGCTACATAACATTGTTACTGTATTTAAATTGTCACAAATACGTTGTAACAATTTATCCACTGTCACTTTAAAACTAAACTAACCCCATCTTCTGAAATAAAAACCAATGGAAATCAATATCAAAGTAGATATTCTCTTCATACCAAACCAAATAGACGATAGGAGACAAATAAATGAACGTATATCAAAATAGAATTTAATATCAGAACTTTAGAGGATTAAGTTAATCTGTCGGGTGGATCAACGACGTACCTCTGTCATCTCCCTTGACCCGTATCTAGCTGCTACATGTAGAGCCGTCCATCCGTTGGTCTGGCGTGCTTCGATGTCGGCTCGGTGAACGCAGAGGAGTTTGACGGCCTCAACGCTGTCCTTCTTGGCCGCTAGATGAAGGGGCGTTGACGAATTCCCGTCTGTCGTTCTAATGTTGATTTCTTTGAATAGATAAAGGGCAATTTTTGAGAGTTAACGATTTTGGCTTCAGTCTTCTAGTTAAAGCACAAGCATTGTTTCTCTTTTCTTTTCTTCTTTAGCGGGGGTGGGGGGAGAGTTCATGGAACACATTGGCCGAGCCTTTAATGACGTAATGGCACCACGGAGGGGGGAGAAATATTCTTACCCGGTGGATGAAATTCATATTCAAAAGGTCATCGATGAGGGGCGAATGTGGAATTAGAGGGTTACATTGTCTTTTTTTTTAAAACTTTACTTTCCCTATTCTCATTTATCTCCGCTCCTGTTTCANACAGTATACAGGTGTTATACCCCAATCGCATCAAAGAACTCGACACAACACCGGAGTGTTGGCTCAGTCAGTAGAGCGTCCGCCTCACAACCGAGAGGTCGTGGGTTCGAACCCCGGCCGCGTCATGCCAAAAGACGTGAAAAGATGGGAATTGTTGCTACCTTGTTTGGCGTTCAACAATAAGGGATAGAGCAACGTCGATCTGGTGCTGCACAGTGGCTGCCGGGCTCACGATCAATTGGGCAAAAAGAATTTCCGTTTCGGTTTGATAAAATTTGGAGTGGACTATTAGATTATTATTATTATTATTATTATTAAGACCGAACAAAAACTACATTACACGCAATGGCTAAAAATCGGTCGGCCTGGAGTCGTTTTGGCGGTTCGACTGCGGTTTTATACCTCAGTCACACCGATAAAACCGACTTCATATCGAATTAAATTTACATCGTCTCCAACGGCCAAAATCGGCAGTCGTTTTGGCGCCGGTTTGGCGTTTTGACTGACATGACTGAAGTATGATGGCAAAACATCGGTCCGCCTAGAGTCGGTTTGGCGATACATCTGCGGTATTATCCGCCATGGCCCAAACCGGTCGGTTTAAAGGTGAGACTGAGGGCTTACCGGCTTTCTGCTCGAGCAGTCTTTTCATCACAGCGATTTGATTAGAAGCCGATGCATGATGTAGAGGTCCCAGTCCATTCCTGTCCATCTTAATGAGTAGGGCGCCTTTGCTATCTGCCAACCTCAATTTTACTTCTTCGACATTCCCCCGCCTAACGGCCTAGGGTGATGCACAAAAAGAAATTGAAAACACATTCTAATTACACCTCAATTAATGATATTAAATCAACTTCTCCATCACATTTAACTGTGAATAAGTTTACAGTTAACTATCTACGTAGGAAAGTATTCGCTATATTAAGAGTATGCTCTGTTTCCTACGATGAAGTTAAAAAAAAATCATCAAAGAATAAGTAATAGGCCATTTTTCTTTACGGGAAGAAAGACATCGTGAGAGACCAAAAAGATATTACTCGACGCGCATCAAAAGAAGGGACAGGGGTGGATGGGGAGGGGGGGGGGTGTCCCCGTGCCAACTGGATCCACAAAGGCCCATTTAAAATTTTGAGATAATTAATGGCTTGTGCGTACTTATGCACACGATTTACTTCATTGTTTGTTTTTTAGAACTTTCTTTCGCTTGAAAGTTTGGGTTTACAACCACGTTCTGATTTTCCCTTTCTTCTTATTGTAAATATAATGTCGTTTTTACCGTCTGTGATGTGTTTCAAAGATAATTATGTGTTATGTCATGCAAAGATTATAAAGCGTTACATCATACAATATTACCCCCGTTTCATAATGACGGCGTTCGCGTAATTTCTTTCACATCACAAATGATTATGTGAACAATGACCTTACGGAAGCGCGTAATGACATTTTGCTTTATGTTGTATTCTGGCAATTACTTTCGCCACCACTTTTCCTTTTCTCCGGTCTTGAGAAAATAAAAAGGATTGCAAAGTCACGCGCTAAAAGCGGAAAAATACAGCTAAACAAATAGTAGACGATGGGTTTTTAATCATGGCTAATGACACTAATGACACCTACTGATCATGAGTTGAAAGAGCTAGGTTCTCGTTATTGGTCAGTTTCCCATTTGATCTTGATTATGCGGAGCAGAAATTCATTAATAGTTTGAGGGGAAGACAATGGACGGATGTGGCCTAATGGTTTGTGCTCTATTTACTCAAGCTCACGTATACATCTAAATGGTGTTGGTACTAGCAATAAGACAAATATGAACAGGTATTAAAATTGGTTCTCGGCATTGGATGGCTCTACACTATTCTAATTTGACTATGACTCCTTCACAAATACAGCGCATGCGTACGACAGGTGTCAAGGGCCCATACCATCCAGGGGCGGTGATTTTTGTTTGTCACGACCGGGGTTTAGAAGACGCAAGCGCCTGATGACATTTTCCTTTATTTGGTACTTCAGCAATTACTGTCACCACCACTTTTCTTTTCTCCGGTCTTGAAAAAATAAAAAGGATTGCAAAGTCACGTGCTAAAAGCAAAAGAATACAATAAACAATACAATACTAGACAATGGGATTTAATATTATTGCTGAACCATTATGCAATCTTTTCAATATGTCACTTAGCTAAAGTCAATACCAAAGGAATTCAAAACAGCTAAAATAATACCTCTACATAAAGACTTAAACAATTATAGACCAATATCAATTCTCCTAATTATTTCGAAGATTTTAGAAAAAACTAGTACATAAACAATTATATTCCTATTTGTCTAAAAATTCTTTGCTATACAAATCTCAACCTGTTTAGAGAAAATGTCATTCGACTTCCACTTGTTTATGTGATATTTCTGAATAATTGTTTGGAAAATCAGATTGATTCTCTTTAATAGCGCATTCACTTATTATTAAAAACTTGATATATTATGGCATTTCATTAAATGAGTTGTTATGCTTTAATGAGTATCTTACAAATGGAAACTATTTTGTGTCCATAAATGGAGTAAATACCAATTTTTTAACAGTCAAATCAATAAACCTACAGGCTACTGATCATGATTAATTTTGAAAGGGCTAGGTTCCCGTTTTAAGTTTCCCATTAGATTTATAACTGAGCAGAAGTACACTAATATTTTGAGGGGAAGACAAGGGACGGATATGGCCCAATGGTTTGTGCTCTACTACACAAGCCTAAGTATAGATCTAAACGGTGTTGGCACTGGCAATTAGACAAATATGAACAGGTATTAAGATCTGTTCTAATAGAGACCTCGTGTGGCTCTGTGTTATTCTAATATGACAAATACTACTTCATTAAACACAGCATGCTTGGGACACATGTCAAGGACCTGTACCATTCAAGAGGGGGGGGGGGCGATACTTTTTTCACGACCGGGGAAGGGGACAACATCCCGGCGAACAAGACAGAAGATGGGTCCGTGAAGACTGCATCGCATCAACCCCTCTACACTTGCATTTTGTGATATCAAATGTTCGTATCCTCGCAACATCTCCGGTCGAATCGCACTTCATAATTGTCTTTGCGAGGGAGAAAAAGAATCAATATAATAATGAAACTTAATTTTAATATAGAACATTCAATCACCCAGTATAATCCGAGCCTGTATGGTTTTGATGGAAATTTCGGGCAAAATTAAAAACATTATCTGAACACATAACCTGTGAGCTTTAAAGGTAAAGACCACTATTGGAAACGCCCCAATTTCAAAAAATGAAATGGAAGCTCTCATTACCAATCATGACTGTGAAAGAATATGTTTTGACTTATACATGATGATAAAAAAAAAATGCCGGGAAACCGCCTACTAATTGATATATTTGGTAAGTTATTATATCTATTTGACTGTGAGAGATATAGGGCAGTCCTATATACATCTTTCTGTGTATAGTGCTTGTAACTTTACGAAGAATGGGCCAAATTTCTTATCATTTTAATGATTCCAGAACCTTGCAGATGCTAGATGCTAGATGATCAACCTTTTCTGATCGATTTCACAACGTTTCTTTCACAATGCAATCGCATGACCATAACTGGTCTTTATCTTTAAGAACATTGTGCTTTTAGAGCGGGGATGCTATGAGACGGGGCGAGGCGGTGGGAGTTTTCCTCTCATCACATAATTCCTACACTTTGCAGATTAGAAATAATGGGCAGTTCCTTTATTGTACGTTGTGATCTAACACGAAAATATTTGCATATTGACGGACCTTATTATATCTTAAGTATATCATCATGTCTTATATATTTTCGGGGACAAGCCTGTGATAGGCATCGACCTTTGTTTGTCTCTCCACATTTTGATATGTTTTTTTGTTATTTCGCACTATATCTTTCATTGTTGTTGACTTTATTTTTTACTTTACTGCATTGCTTCGTGCATATAGGTTGTTTTGCATGTTTGTATTGTCATTTGTATCGCATTGTGTAAAGAATAAATTAAATTGAATTGAATTAAATACACATTTGCGGGGGGAATGTAGCGACCAAGCAATATGAACTTTCATTCGTAATCCTAAACCTTTGCATCGTTATAAGCCACCAAGCGTGGAATAATGATTAACACTTTTGTTTTTGACTGTTTCTTTAAAAGTGGCCGGGTGATAGTCCCTTTGAACATTGCTAAAGATTCCTCAGGGACACGTCCCTCTTGTCACCGTAACTGGTGGGAAGGGGGTAAACACACCGGTCTTTGTAATTCATGCAATCAAACATCATTCGCAGGGTTAAATCAATAATGTGATTTACGAAGTAAATATTTTTACCATTGAATTTTTCTAAGGCTCTTAAATTTGATTTTGGCTGTAACAGTCGTCAATTTCCCAGATATTATTAGAAACATTTATAGATAGCCATGCAGTTAGGTCTACAGTATGGTAGGAAATTGCTTCTGCCGTCTTTTCATGAAGAAATGCAACTGTGAACACCAAAAGTTCCATATTTAGTGTTTTTATTTTTATTTTTAACTTTCAACCTTATTCTTCGAAACTATTACACTACCTAAGTTGTTACCTTAATCTTTCATGCTGGAAATTATTGGCTACTCTCATTGTTTTACAGACCCAAAACTTAGCCAGACCTCACCTCTGAAAGTTTCATGACAGAACCAAGTCTTGTGTAGCTCTTGCTGACAACCGACAGGTGACCCTCCTTTTTGAACACCTCTTTCATTTCTTCACAGGCATAATGCAATGACGTTTCGCTGGCAACTTGGTTTCTCTTGGACCGCGAAGGCTTGTTCGCTTTACGAAAACGACGCTGAGCGGCGGCGCCCGAGACGAATGCAGCCGCCTTGAACATCACCCTCGCCTTGTTACTCTCGCCGTTGCCCCCAAACTTTTTCCATGGGCTCGGGCGGGTTGCATCTTCCTTTCGAGGCGAGGCGCTTTCCATGTCGTCTACTTTATCGAATGCGTCATGATAACCACCCTCGTCATCGTGGTCGTAGACGACCACAGGTGAAGTTGATGCCTCCTCGTTTGAATCGTCTTTACCCACTTCACAAGTTACTGCCTTGATGGTGCTTAATTTGCCTTTTGGTGAAGCCATGAGGTCAGCATAAAGTGCTGCTAGTTCGCTGTCCTCTAGAATAATTTTCGACGATGACATCTTGTAATCTTTATTTCTAATCACACCTCAACCTCCTTTACCACTTAATCGTAGTTAAATTATCAAATTGGGGACAATTATATTTCAAAAGACGAGCTCAGACAACCAACATTCTGCATATCATCGAAACGTTGTTTAAAAATGCCACCAACTTTTTTAAACGCGCCTTAAAATATAGCCAGATACCACTTTTATTTGTAGGTTCGAAGATCTTTAATACTGCATCAAGAAATTAATGAGCAATAAATAAAGATGATCTATGACATCTATCTAAACAAATCCCGCAAGATTCCCCGTTTTTTCTAAAATTCAATCACTATTCCCCGATCGGTAGGAAGTCTGTCCGAGATGTGGCTTGACGGTATCCTTTTTTTTTCTCTCTCTCTTTTTCAGAAAAATAATTTTAACACTCCTGCCTATCCTCTGAAGTTTGCAAATTCGAAATCAAACGACGAATAGAATCAGTTCTCAGCCTCAGTTTTGAGAGTGAAAGAGATGAACGCGAGTATCTTGAAGAAACGCATAACAAATACGTCGCTTAATTTTAATGCTGTCATTTATATACATGTTGCAGCGGCTAAAAATCGTTAGTTATAGATTTGTATTGTCCACGCGACAAAACCCACTATGAGAAGTGTTATAACGCCTTCTTGTTGAGACACGGGGGTTAAATGTTTTCTCAATGCCGCTTAATTTTTGACTTATAATGGAAGCTTTCGATCCGCCCTGGGCGAACATGTTGGGTAGAAAGACATCGGCACTGAATCGCCAATCTCAGACAATGGCTTAAAATCATAGAACTCTCGCTCCAACTTGATTACGTAAGAATTGTAGGTATTGGGTGCTACTTGACAACCGCGCGGCTAACAGGACGAGTTCTGATCTTGCGATTGGAATGTAAAAGAAACTTTGCGAAAGTGATTCGAAATGGTTGATCATATAGGTTGTGGCAGATAAGTATTGGTGTATATTGTGAGGTTTCGGAACTGAGATAATTCCTAGTTTCACTCCTGATCAAAATGATAAGAAATTGGCCCAGTCTCGCTAAAAAGAAAACATCCACAGTACATACATTTGCATAATATTGTGGGACTTAAAACAAACATGACGCATGGAAGTGTTGTCCACAAGCTTTAGCTGTTACTCGTCATATTTTGAATATGAGGACATCAGGGGGGTGTTTCACAAAGATCTTAAGTTGAACTTATCTCTAAGTTGGACTTAAAAACTATGGCAAGCCGTTAGCATCTATGAAACCATTTTGTAAAAGTTATTTTAAAAGGCATAAAATGTTGATTCAAGTCTTCCATATTTTCTATTATCAAGGAGATTTCATGTTCTTGATGTGGAATTTATAAACAGTCTAAAATA
>BEXV01000552.1:94239-105290 GCA_003118195.1 Hemicentrotus pulcherrimus | reverse complement strand
TTAAAGGGATCCGGTAACTTTGTCTCAGATTCTGAAACAAAATTCTGGATATAGCTCATGATGCAATGATAATTATAAACCTTTAGGTCAGTCAGGAACCCCGTTACTTTTACATGCCGATCGCCTGTCTGATTATCAAGATATTTATGATTGGAATTACAAATTTTGAAAACCGTTCGCCTGACGGTTTTCATAACACTACAGTCGATTGGGGAAAACGAGTATGGTAAAACCGGTCACTCAAAGATTTTTACTTTTTTGAGGAACTTCTTGATCATTTTGAAGCGCGATTTTTTAAGGGCTTTAATATTACACCATATCACAGACACTGATAACACGTAGGGCCGTGTATCTCAGATTTAACATTGTTAAACGATCCCTTTAATGAGAAGACCAATTATTAGCCATTATTTACAGTGGCCGAAAGAACCAATCTACCCTTTGTGAAACCAATTCCGTAAATTCGATTGTTGTTTTTTTTTTTACAATGAAACTAAAACTCCTAACCGTCAATATGTGTTTAAGAAATTGCGATCTAATTACAGCCTGGGGAAATTATTTGGTTCAAACTAACCCTAAAAATGCGTTTAAAGTAATTGCCTTTTTATTACAGTGTACATTTGTAACGTGCCCTACTGTTACAACAATAGCTTTCAATTTAAAATTCCATTTTTACTTTACTCCAAATAATGATGAAGCTTTATATATCCTATGAGTCGCTAATTGGAAGCTATTTCATTGCCTATATACGTGTATCGCACCATTAATCTCCATCATCATTGTTACGGTTTAATTGTTCTAATCAGCATCAATCATCTATGAGCCAATGACGTCGTTTGACACCTTCTTATGTTCAATAATAGGGGGCATGTATGATTGTTTTTCTTTAGAGAAAATGAAAGCATTGTTTAAAGGTACTTGTCCCATTTGCAGGCCCAAAAAAAAAAAAAAAAATTAAAAGGTTAAATTCCAACGATTATTGAGATATAATACTAATTTTGAACTTTCCTCAAAACGAAAGGGCTTGGAAATTGAATTGAATTGAATTGATTTATTGTCCATACAAATGGAAATTCATTGCTCACAGGTACAGGTGTTTTACAAACAATGTACACAATTACACAAATTTTCAAACATAATAACAACTTAAATGGCATTACATCCAACAATACGAGCGACGCCCGACATCCAGGCATAACGACATAACGACCATTACTTGTTTAATTGACTTTAGTGATTGCAATCACTAAAGTAATAGTCTGATTTTCAGACCCTTTTACCGAATAGTCGTACGTTTTGTGCTGAGCAAAGATTCAATCAGTTTAATTTTGGCCATTACAAGAATTTGGTTATTAATATATAGACAAATGCTCATTTACCCTTTACAGCTCATTTCAAGTATATTATTACCAAAGAAGAAAAATAGAATACTCAATAGTGTCTGACAGTGAAGTCTAGAAATTAAACGGGTTTCCTTGCGTTTGGACACTGCTAACGTTTACATTTCACAGCTAGGACATACGTGACATGATCATAATTCCTGCAAAGTTCTACAAGATCTTATGTTGGCTGCAAGTGGGACATAGAACCTTTAAGGGTATAACCTAGATAAGAATGTATACTTTTGTCATCCCTCCACTTCATTTGAGTGTAAAAGTATCATTTTGTATATAAAAATTTAATTTTCATGTTTTGTGGAAAATGAATTCAAATTCAAAATTAAATTGAATTACGAATTGTTTTCAGCACAGAGCAAACATGGGAGAGAAGCTCAAAAGATACGTCACAGAGCTCCACAGGGTGGACTTCTCTTGTTTAGATAAATAAGATAACGAAGGGCCACCTGAAAACGTTTGACACAAATGTCACTATACATATGGTATGCCCGTTGCACAAGGCGTCATTCCACAGTGTTTTTCCTGCGTCAATTCAGCCTGCTATGGCAATTAGTAAATATGCCTGATATTCAAAGCAGTATGTCCATTGTACATTCATTTGTCCATTTACATTTAGACGATGCCGATTTCGAATGGCGTGTCAAAAGACCACACAGATTGTTGACGCAGTCGTGCGTCAGGCTATTGGCGCATCGTGCGCAACGGGATGTAAAATGTTGTTTCCGTGCGTCATCACTAACTCGAAGTCATTCTTGAGTTTTTGGTGTGATAGCGTTCCATTAACGAAACGAACACGAAGTAATTCGAATCCTTTTAGAATGCACTAAGGTTGCGTTTTTAAGAGCAGCGTTTTCCAACCCTCTGTTGTAGTCACGTCAACCTTTTAAGAAATAAAAGGTTTTGCGTCACCCCGATCCCAAAGTCATCGCAGAATATTAAGTTTCCATCACTCTGTCACTCGTCAAGTGCCGTACAAACACGCCAGGGCACATTCGCGAGCGAGGAAGAAAAAAATGTTATTAACCCCTTGCTTACTGGAACCTGGTGGTCTATGTGTAAATCCTATGGGAATACGATAATTCAGTAGTCGACGGGTTAACTATTATGGCACAAGAATTAATGAGTGCATAATCATCACACACTTAGATAGGACATAAATTAAATGAATGTCGGCACCTCGCTCCTGAATTCACGAATATAAAATTCAACTAGTTGGTAATCTCGATACAGGTGTATGAGAATATTCGAGCATCTCGTTGCCAACAATTTTCTGCTTCTAAATATTGTATGCACTTGAATGGACGGAGCGTAGTAAAGTTTAACTTTTGTATGAAAAATATGATATACTTTATATTCAGGCATATCTTGCTGCACGTATATAACAATATTACGGCACCTCGCTGTCAAGTTGGATATCGGGTACCTTATTGCCCAGATAATATTTAGGCACTCAGTTGCCTAAAATCATCCTGTTTTCTTAATGTTGCGAGAGATCGAAGAGAGCGAGGAAAAAAGATTTGTTTTTATCTTTGAAATTTTATTTACTTATGAAAACACATTGTGGTTTCTAATAAAATTAATATTGTTTTCACGAAATTAAACTTATTCTAAATATAACTAAATTTCTCTCGTGGCACTCCAGTTGAAAAAAATAAACACCGTTTAAGACCAGCGAAATATAAAACTAACGAAAAGATGTTTGAAATCACATTTACTGATAGGACAACTAACAATTTGAAATAACAGGCCAAGTATTCCTCAAATAGACAAACAGATCGATTTCGTTGTTTCTCATATCATGGTAAATATATATTTGTAGTTTTTAACAATTTTCATTTTATTCGATGAAAAAAAAAGTTATTACCAGCACTTGATATTACCTCCTGAATTATATTGTGTACTTTTCATACCATTAGCATCTTAAGGGTTTTTTAGTGCAAAATTCTTTTCTTTCAAAATTTTAATCATCAAAATTAATGCTATACACCAAGTTGTGTGTCCTGTAACATCAAAAACTGATAAGTGTATTCTCTGCTCACATTCATGTTATTAACAATTTGTTAGTATTTCATATTTGATTGCATTAACTTGTTACACGGCTCCTTCTTCAATCATTAAATAAACTTGTTTGTACCGTCTTACAAATAAATAAATCAATATGCCTCCTCGAATAAAAAAAACAAATCAGAAATATGTCACTGAAAGAAAAAAAAAAGGACCTTCCGTCCTAAATGCCAAGAGAATCATGCATGCTATAGTATTGATCATTTGGCGTCAACTGTCCTTTTGCAGAGGTAAAGCGACCGTAATGCCTACCCTCCCGGTGAAATTAATTAGAGACAGATCGTGGTTTTCTGTAACGTGTGGGGGACGCATATTCCGATAAAAATTCCTACCTCATCCCGTCAAAAAAGGAGCAACACCAAATGTTACCTCTCTTTAATATTGATAAGGGGTTATCAAACTTCTGAAGTGTTTTGGGGGTTGAAAGTTTGGGGCATACTTTTTTGAAGTCAAATAGTACTGTAGGATTGCCATGTTTGTTTACTTTTAAAAGGGGGCATGTGTCGGTTACTGTCCCCTTAATCCCACAGTGTTACCTATTACGGTACCACAACTAAGATACGAAAAGGCTTCAGGATTAATAGTAATGCAGATCGTGATCAACACGAAATTATTTTTTCCCTTCAATGCTATTTACATGAAACATCAAGTTAGAAAATACAAACGCACATTTACATACACAAAAGTTTCACACAAAAATATCTTTAAACATTCACATTCAAGAATGGTGACAAAAAGTATGGTTCATTAATTAAAAGTGTGTACCATACGCCTATAATAATGTTGTATCAGAAGGTAAAAAGAGTCTGTGCATCATTTTGATGAATGCATTTTACAATTCCACACCACATCTGCAAACAAACTGCATTGACCTAAAAGAAGGAGAAGGAGAAGAAGAGGAAGAAAAAGAAATTGAAGGAGATGGAGGAGGAGGAGGAGAAGGAGAAGAAAAAATGATGGAGTGAAAGTGAAGGAAGGATACGGGTGGTGATAAACTAATCGAGTTAGAGAATAGGAACAGGTAAGCGGAAAGTAAAAGATGAACACGGATAAAACCATTTCTAATTAAAATCTGCACTGTCGGATGTGTCGCATCACTGTGACGCATTCCCGCCTGAACTGAACATTGACGAAACTGTAGATGAAGGGATTGATCACCTGGTTGAGATTCACAGCGAATAGAGAGACGTAGAAGAAGTTGTATTTCACTGGATCCGTTTGGAGCCAAGTGAATTTGATGTTTGGGTAGTAGTCCCAGATTTTGGTCGGGATCCAGGAGAGGAAAAATATGACAGTGATGATGAAGATCATGACGGTTGTCTTGTTGTTTGTCCGGACGGATGGGGCTGGTGGGGCTACCTTTGGGGATGGCATCTTTGAGCTAGGGCAGGGACTAGCTCTGCTTGGTGGAGCAAGTTGGTTGCCATAAGATGGACCTTGCTTTGAATAATGCTCAACCGTAAGAAGGTTGCCCCCGTCTCTGTCACTTTCTGCGGACGGGTTGTTTGACGTCCCAGCCTCATTGCTTGAGGATTGGCCAGTATCGTTCTCTTCAGCATAGCCATTATTTTCTAGTGCCAAGGGACTTGTAGTCGTTCCATCGGACTTTACTTGTTCTTTTTCAGCCCAAGCCTCTGATGGCATTACGGAAGCCTGACTCGGCAAAACGTTACCAGAGACACTATTGATTCCACCTAACTTCAGGACTCGAACCCTTGCCTGACGACGCACCGCGCTCCAGATCAGAATATACAGAACGGTGATCAGAGTCAGACAGCTGTAAAACAGAGTGTCGTTCAGGTAGGTTATCACTCGGGCATAGACAACATCTTCTATGTAATAAGTGCATCTGGAGACAGGACCATAAGAACGAATGCCTGTCGTAACAACGGAGGGTATGGCAGTAAACGCCGCCAATATGGCAAGAAATGACTCTATGATTATGGCTTGCTTGGGGGATACTCGTCGTTTCATAGGCTTGCACACAGCGATGTAACGGTCAACAGTGATGACTGCTGTTAAGAAAACGCCAAGATAAGTGTTCCAGAAGACGAAAAAGTGCATCAGCTTACACAGGACGTCGTTTGTAAACTGCGAGGCTACATAGGAGTAAATTTTCAGAGGAAAACTCAGGCAAACGATGAAATCGACTATGGCAAGTCCAAGAATGAAGACTTCTGTTCCCGTTTTACGATGCTTCTTGCAGTAGACGATGATGATAAGACCATTTCCAGGAATTCCCAGTACCATGAAGACACTGCGAATCTACACAGCAAGTATGTATCTTAGGGCCAACATTGTGAAAGATATAGGGTATCTCCTAACCAGACCAGTGTTATAAAGATTTGCGAGGATGGTTGTAGTTTTGCGTACAATAAACTAACAAGTCCCTATATCATCAACAGGTGAACATCCCTTGCTTTTGGCATCATAAGAGTTACGTGTAACTGTAACTTTGTAGAAACATTTGAGAATATGGGCAAGAACTTCACCTTGACAATTATGTAGTCATCATGGAAAAAAAATCCTGGCGGGGATTTCATGTCCTTAACTTTTAAATTGTTTCAAGTTTTTCCAAAAGTCTTTATCCGTAACAATCAGAAGCTGCCCTCAAAACAAAAGAATGGCGCCGATTTACAACATTGGTATCACTATATGGAGACTAAGAGGACGACTGAGTGAATTGGTAGAACCGCTCCTCATAAAAGCGACTGTTGGCTAATAACATTCAGATCGCGGTATCATTTCTCTCATCGGGTTATCGAACGGAAAATGTTTTTGATTGGAATATTGCGCGCCAAGCATGAGAGACTTCACTTCAAGAGTGCTCTGATGCTCGCGCATGTCCGCCCTCGCAGGTTCATGGCTAGTTGTGCAGCTACAGAAGTTACGGGGGGGGGCACATGCCCTCCCTGCAATCGAATGGCAAAAAAAATAAAAATGAGGTGAGAGCGAGGGGAAGAGATGAAGAGAAAAGGAAAAAGAAGATGAGATAATGAAAGGAGATAGATCGCTCAAACAAAGTTCTTCAAAGATTATTCTTTAATGAGAATCTGTAACGTGGGTACAATGATGTAAAGGCGCATTAAACGATTATCGAAAAATGCTTTGGGGTGATCCGATTTGCGTCCCTTATACTGTATACAGCAGAGAAGAAAAGAAATGGAGATATATGTGCGGATGAAATATAAAAGGCATAAGGGAAAAGAGACAGAGAGAGTTTGTCAGCGTGTTCATTTTACTTTAGAATGCAAAAATGTTCCCGATCTAAAAGGGGCAACGGGGTAGGTCCCCTTTCTGCCTGGTCAATCCTTCAAATTCTGAACATCTAGCAAAACGTTTTTCAACCGGGTGCCGCGAGGGTTTGTTACTTACAGTATATTAAAAAGTATATTTGAACTATCATCAACTTTATTCAAAACAAAGTATAAGAAACCACAAGATTTTAGATATAGTAAAGTATATTTTTCTTCGCTCGCTTCCCTCGCTTGCAATATTTAGAAACGAGGTAGTTTTAAACAGCGAGAAGACTATGCATATCCCCATACTTTGTGTATTCTCTTCTGTTTTGTGATCACATACATATTGTATAACTACATTTGTCATTGTACCCTTCTTTACACTTCTTTGTTATATATAATTATGATATGATCTATTTTATTGCTCAACCAATGGAAAAATTGTTTTTGTTGAATGACAGATGAAGCAATAAAGATCATGTTCACGGTTCGGGCAGCAGAGCGCCCTATTTCAACTTTATTTATGCTACAACAAAGTATCCTTTTTTCACCTCGTACGCTTCATTTCTCTCAAAATTGATAAATCAGGATGATTTCTGGCAACGAAATGACCAAATTTAATGATTCTACATTTATCTACTGTACAGTGATGATTTGATAACCTTTTTGACATAACAAAAGTATCCCCTTTTCGCTCGCTCGCAGTATGTGGGATCCGGATAGTTTATTTTCAGGCAAGAGGCTTTCTCAGCGCTCACGCAAAGTGTGCCCGCACGTGACGAGGGATGGAAAACAAATCCTCTTTGATGAATTAAAGATTAGTGTGACGCGAAACTTTTAAACTCCTAAAAAAGTGCCGCTGCTAAAGAAATTTTGAAAAACGGTGATTAAAGAGAGGTTCCTTCNCCCACCTAAGTGACTGATCAAATGCAACGCCACTGTTAATGGCAGTAAAAGGAAAGGAAGAGAATTTGATAATAATACAAAACTCTTATTGCCTCACAAGCTTATACATTAAACATCAGGTCTGCTTACAAGCGGAAACATATTTAATTGACAGGCTCAAGACTTCGCTTTGCAACTGAGATGGAGTTGGAAATGCGTATCAGTAACCGAATTATTAGCAATGGTAATGTGCTTCGGAGATGGTAACTAAATCCCACAGCCATGCACAACATTGCCAGTGGTTTCGGGGCGGTGCTCCCCGTGAAATTTTTAATTTTCAATTTATTAAGACAAATTATCGTAGAAATTTCAAAGAAAATAACAGCTTCTTTTTATCACGCTCACTTACTGTAATTATGCTCACATTAAAGGTACTATGTCCCTTTTGCATCCAACCTCAAATGCTGTAGAACTTTGCAGGAATTAAGAATATGTCATGTATGTCCTCTCTGTGAAATTTGTCCTCATATTCAAATTATGCAAGAAAACCCGTTTACTTTCTAGACTTCACTGTCAGACACTATTGAAGTGACTGACTCCCTATTTCCTTCTTTGGTAATAACGTACATGAAAAGAGTTGTAAAGGGTACATTAGCATTTGTCTACATTATTAACCCACTTCTTGTAATGGCCAAGATTAAACTGATTGAAATCTTTGCGCAGCATAAAACGGATGACCATTCGGTACAATCGTCTGGAAATCAAGACTGTTACTTTTGGGCTCTATAGTCCTGAAGTCGATTTGACAATTAAAAGTCGTTATTTTCCCACTTGAAGACATTTTCAAGCCCCACCTTTTTAGGGAAGTTCTAAATTAGTATTATCTTTCAAATGCAGTTGGAATTTAACTTTTTCATTTTTTGGCCTGCAAATGGGACATACCGGTAGTACCTTTAAGTGGTATTTTTAACTGAATTGTTGAATTCTAATATAATACCATTTTGTTAAATCGATATACTCAGAATTCACTGGGAATTCCAATCGCCCAAAACTTCTACATAGGCATGATAGATGTAAAACAGAGAGTAATGAAAACGCAATACAAAAATGCACAAAACACAGGAAACATAGAGAAAGACAGGAAAATATCGGCCTCGGGAGCCAAACCAATTTTTAATTTAGACCATTAGTGCAATGCTATCGTATATTAGTCATGTTTTTTTGCGGCAGAACTAAACAATTCAAACGCTCGTACCTTTTTGTAGGCACAATTATTCTAGGTTTGAGACTATGTAATAATGGAATCGACTTTGTTAGGCGCCATAAATGTAACAAATTGCTTCCTCCTTCCTCCGACGCCTTCTTCTGTTGCCTCTTTGATTGACACAATTTAATTACACAACATTATTAGACAAGGCTATTTGCTCGACAGGATAAAAGGTTGACTTGAATACAGTTGTCTGTAAAAGCTGCCTGAATTGTTTGAAAAAGCACCAATATACTAGATTGTAAAATGACATGAAAAAAAATGAAGGTTACTCGTCTGTTGTTGTTCTGAAATTTTGGCCATTAAACTGTGAAGTTTATAACTGGAACGTTGGCAACGATGCGAAGTTCATGGCGTGCAGGCCTGGGCGTATGTGGCTTCTTAAAAGGAGCTGGCACACAACAAAAGTGTCATTATCAATATTAAATTTCGTATTACAAAATTACAGAGACTACAATAACTATACGGTGTAGACGTAAAGGGACATTTCCTTTTTTTTGTTTGGAAATTAGAGACGTGAATGATAGAATATGGCATGATACAAAATGACGTTCTAGTATGTATGCGCTTCAAAGAAAGAAGTTAAGAATGAGAGATAGAGAGGAGAACAAGAGGAAGTAGAAAATAAAGAAAAACTGACGATGGAGAAAAAAAGAAAAGAAAGAAAGAAAAAGGGAAGAAAGAAAAAGACGACGAATATTAATAAGAAAAATACTCGATTTTCTTAAATTTATAACTACCATTACCTATGAACTGCTATTATGTTTTGTATAAAGGAAAATGCTTTTGATGTCTAAAATTTGCAATGTACAGAATAGTCCGGGCCCTTCGACAACTCCACCTCCCGTCCTTCATAAAACAATTGACAATTTGTCCGGTGTTATAGTAATAATAATGTATAGTGTGAATATAGAATACAGAATATAGAATATAGTGTGCCATCAATCTAGATAACTATTTGGAGGCGCAGAAGGATCTCAGTGTGCAAAGAATAATTTACAGTGGGACAATATTTCTACGCTGGGAGGGTGAGGTCGCCCTGTGTGGGGTCAGCCCCAGAGTATACTTCAGTATATTACTGCAGTAATATACTGTGACTGAAGTATCATATAACAATGTATTTCATTGTTTTGGTACCATGATAACCATGGTTACCATGGTGGATGGTAATTTGGACATAATTTGGTATCGGCATGAAGACGTTTAATGTTCTTTTGTTTCCCTATATAGTTGGAGACATAATGCGGCATGATGAGTGCGTGATACTCATTGTTCAAAGCAGCTTTCCAGTAGATTGAGTGTTACTGTCACATTGTCGTTGTTCATATTTGTGTGTATTTTTTGTGTACTTATAGTTTTTCTTCTCAATGCGCCTCGAACACCTCAGTCATGTGGAGTTGGCGCAATACAAATACTCTATATTATTGTTGTTATTATTATTATTATTATTATCATTATTATTATTCATGGAAACAAGAAGAGGGGAAGGCCTCGCAAAGGCTTTCGAGATGATTTAATCACAGAATGTGGAACAACAAGGTATGAAACGCTGAAATGGATGGCTCAAGGCCGAGGAACTTGGAGAGACACTTGATATAAAGATTTGATTGGGTGACTGAACCTGTCATAAACTGACAGATCACTATAATGATATAGTTGACTGCTGCATAGGTTTACTCTTTCCAGTAGACATTGGTTAATTTTATTGGGATGCAATGATGCCATTATTTAACAATAGAAAGCTATGCATCGGAAACAACATCTAATTGTTCTGTGTGTGCTATAAATGCAATTCCAACTACTTGCCACCTAAAACAACTCATAAAACTCGTCTGGAAAAAAAGATCTTCCACGCCCATTCCCATAACCATGATATGCCTGTATGCAGGGTCCTTGTTCCATTTTGTTCAAAATTGTATTTATAGGTCAGTGTTTGATTCTTAATACTTGATTGGATTTTCTGAATTAAAAACAAAATGTTCTCAGCATCTGCACCATTCTCTGAGTATCCACCACATTGCGCTTATTTCTATAACATGGTGTGCATCATAGGGAATCTAGATAAGATAGATAATTATATATAATAAGATATTTGTATACCGCAAGTTGCAAATTGCCTTTAAGCGGTTTAGAAGAAAATAGCCGATAAGTAAAGGAAAAAGAAATTGCATTACAAATTACATCAATTTAAATTACCAT
>BEXV01000552.1:28700-43427 GCA_003118195.1 Hemicentrotus pulcherrimus | reverse complement strand
CGAACAGATTTGCGAAAGCATATCGGACTACGTCGATCGTGTTCACACCGTGTTGACATACCATTAGGAAATGTCAGTTATTCACACAGACAAGCGATCGATGGTTTCCATGGCGATAACACTTCTGTCTGAGAGCAATAGCTGTGGCACAGAGTGGCCGGCCGCAGGAAATCAAAGATTAGGCAATGCTGTAATTTGAAGAGGCTCGACTTCTTCCTTCGACAGCGCTTGCTTTCGTTTCTTTCCTAGAAGCTTTCCTTGTGAGAAATTTACGGTGAATAAATATCGTGAAAAGAAACCACCATTACATCTTTTGAGAGACATGAGGGCATTCACTGTGTATTAACCAATGTGTTTGTTAAACCCTTCTGGCTCGAAGCAAACGTATCTTAGGTATACATGTTAATGATAGTGATACAATCGTTCGTTCGTGTTTTCTTTAGATCAAGATTAATGTAATCTTGATCTTCGGAGTACACGTAGTTGCTACAACCGGCCGTGCGACACGTTGCCCTGGGGTGCGAGATAGGACTCTTGTAGCGTGCCCCCATAATGAAGAATAATGATACAATGATTTGCATGTATATGTACATATGTATGATAGAAAAGGGCATACACACAGAGTGAATGTTGAATAAAGATATCATTTAAAGTCAGAAGGAGGTTAACTCTGTGTTACAGTCTAAGAGTTAATGCCCTATGGCTCCAAACACTTGAAATGTATAAAACGGTCATTTGGAAAGAAAGTGGGCAATTTTGCAATTGTGTATAAAAATGCTTGTATATATTTTTACACAGCGAATCGAAAATCAAAGATTAAGCAGGCTGTCATCCAAATAAATTCTATCCATAATGGCCTTTTTCAGTTTTTAATAAAAGATTCATAATTGTTTTTATCATTGTATGAAAAAATTTGCAAAGAAAAACATATATTTGTTATGAACATATTGCCTATAACTAAAAAAGGGGTGTACATGTACACTGTACATGACACTGTCCATGTACATGTACATGTAGGATTTAATGTAATCATGTATTTAAATCAAAATTTATGAGAGAGGCATAAAGCAAGAATACATGTAATGTACAATATCTCAGCACGACATGGGCAATTGGGCATCACCATTTTCTTGATATCCTGAAGTACTATGTGAAGTCATTTATCAAGTAAATGTATTCAAAGTCATGGATGCTTCCTTCCCAGGTGTGTGTGGTGATAAAGCATTTAATTCACCTGCTTTTATCCTTACATGTACTTCTACAATTGCCAGAATGCAAATTGCATAAATAAGTTAGTGGTTTTCTGTGGTGAAAGTTTTTGATATTGAAATAGATTTGTCAATTGCTATATTTTAGTATTTTTTAAATGAACTACATGTTGTTACAATGGTCTCCTGTTATATATCAATTCCCATCTTCTCAGCTATGATTTTTTTCGTCATTGTAAAGTAAAGGTTTTATTATTGATTTAAAAAGTCTTTCCTACTATTTAAACGTTTGGTGCATGATATACAGTTTGTATGTACAACTTCAAAAGGTACGTCACATTTTTAAGAAAATGGCTGCACCCATGTCATACTAAAATGTATCACATTAAGCCAAGAATATCTTTATTTATATCTCTTGTACTTTTTCGTAAGGAATTGTATACATCAAAGGGCAGGAATACATCTCATTTTTTAAAGAATACCTCCAATTATTCTTTGAGTCGAGCTTTCCTTTAAAGCCCTACTGCACTACTTATAGCTACATGTACATGTGCCTGCGCCTTCTATATAGCAATCTTGCCTATTTGGTGCCTGTTGGTTCCCCATGATCCTCTTTTTCTTATGTTAATTGATAGCTCATTTGATGAGATAACCACCTGTCAGTGATCTTGCAGGGAAGTCTAATCCCCCTGGCCAAACTAGTACGGACTGGCTTTAGGGGAAAAATTTACATTTTTAAAGTTTTCTGGTACATGGCGAATTATGAGAGGGAACGTTTCAAGATCCATGTTTGAATAATCACACCTTAAAGATAAAGACCAGTTATGGTCATGCGATTGCATTGTGAAAGAAACGTGGAATCGGTCATAAAAGGTTGATCATCTAGCATACATGTAGATCTAGCATCTGCAAGGTTCTGGAATCATCAAAATGATGAGAAATTTGGCCCATTCTTCGTAAAGTTACAAGCACTATACACAGAAAGATGTATATGGGACTACCCAATATCTCTCACAGACTATGAGAGAAACAAATTTACCAAATATATGAATTAGTAGGTGGTTTCCCGGCAAATTTTTTATCATCATGTATTAGTAAAAACATATTCTTTCACATGATTGGTAATGAGAGCTTCCATTTCATTTTTTGAAATTGGGGCGTTTCCAATACTTGTCTTTACCTTTAACGATTCATACATGTAACTTTCTTATTTTTAATTGGTTTAATTGGTTTCACTCAGCTGTTTTTATTATTTTTCTGCTTCTATTATTATAAAATTCAACTTAAAATCAGGGTTGACTTCATTTTAAGGGAAATCTGCAGCTGCATGCAAAGTTCTTGCACTATTTTAAGTTCAACCCTTTATTAGTTTCTTAAATAAAACATTGCCCTAAGAATGTTTTCATTGCTTACATCATGGACCCTTTACAATGGCCTTGTTCCACAATATCCTGATAGAAAGGTGTTATTTCAATTATCATGTAGTAAACCATCGGTATGATGAAGCTACTAAGATCATCCTTGCAAGAACTGATACCATATCAGTATTTACAAAACAGGAAAGATTCAATGGTCTGCTGTTGAATAATATACTGCTTTTTTAAAGACAGCAATAAGAAAAACAATGGGCCGGAGGCCTTCAAGAAGATTAACGGTAAAAGTAATACATATACTGGTTAGGCCTTTAAAAAAAAATGTTGAATTGCCCTGTAGGTGCCAGAACTGAGTCGGTTGGTGGGATATATTTTTTGTTTTCTAAAACTTTTTAGTTACCACTCAAAACAGAATTTGGGAATAATTTAATGATTATATGCATTTCAAACAAACAAAATACATATTTTTTTCTTCTTTAAACCTTTTTTTTCTTTAAAAAAAAAACAGTTATCATTATTATTATTATTATTAACGATCACCTGTGCCTGAGAGGGGAAAAGCAAACTTTATCACCATGAATCTCTATTTATAAAAATGTTAAAAGGCAATCCAACCCTTGTAATAAGTTGATTTGAAGGAGGCAGAAAAATAACAGAAACAAAATGTCAAGAGTTTAAAATGAATAGGACCAACAGTAAGGAAGTTATGAATGTTTGAAATAAGATCACTAAGTCTATGCAAATCTCAAATTGGTAGCTTAGTAAGTGGATTATGACGTAGGACGTGGATACACTCCCATTTGCTGTGTACAAATATATCATTAATTTCTGTTTTTCTTGTAATTTCCTTTTCCCTTGGGGCACTGCTCAAAATATATTATAGATAGCATATTATTATACATGTACACTGTACATGTAGGTCCTCCACTTAGTGTAAAAATAACAGATCCTCCTGAGCCATACATTTTTGAAAAATTTAAATTTTAGTCATTATGTATGTTGGAACAGATGGGAAAGCTAGTCCGTCTCTACATCACATATTAGGCTTCAGCCCATTTGAATTGAAGTGCCGATAAGTATATTGATTACAACTTTAAACAAAATCATAACTTTCCCATATTTAGTCAGATTTGATTGAAACTTTCATCAGTTTGCTTCTCTGATTTTTTTGCTTTCTTTTTAGAGTACATGTAGTTGTCTATTTGGGTTGGATTTCCTTTTAAAATGACTTCATTACGTGTACCCTTTTTTCTATCTGTGCTTCATTAGGGTGGCTTGTACACATTGAAACAATTCTTATAGACCAATGTATAGAACTACAGACTTATCATTTGTCACGATTATGTACGTTTAGTTTTTCCTTGTGTTAAAGGGGGGTACCCCTCTGCAGACATTGCCTATGGGACAAGGCTGTGCCATTTCACACCTCCCTTCATCAAACATTAAAGCAGGTGCTTATTTCATATCCTGGTTGTGGGCAGATCGAATACACTGAGGAATCCACCCTTCTTACCCAAAACCTTCCCATATTTACAAAACAATATCTTGAAGCGATGGCCATTTCCTGTTCAATACTCAGTAGAGCAATGCAAAATTAATTAATAGTTTTTATAAAGACACATCCTGATGCTGAAATAACATGCTATGTCTAGCTATATTATTGGAAAAAAGCATGAATTCATGAATGGTAATACAGATATTGTTGAGATATTGATTAATTATAATTGTATATTCACTGTAACATTTTGTAAAAGAACCATTATAGTATGTGCATTCTTTTTTTAAATATTTAGAATGCGGGGTTCAGGCCTTTGCTTTTTTACTGGCTACATGTACATGTAATAGTATATTTGTAAAGCGCTTAGAGACATTTGTAATAAGTGCTATATAAAAATTAAATATCATTATTTATTATTAGTACTGTATGAGTAAAGCATTGACTGTTTAATGATTGCTTTTAATTTCATTTTCTGTAAATATTGCAATGTAACCCATGTTTATGCATGATGGTAATTAGAATGCAGGCCTGTGTTTCTTATTTGAAGCCTATGAAATTATTGGCAAATTATATATTTTGTTTAGAAACAATGTGGTATAATTAACTACATGTAGATGTAATACAAAAGGGATTTTTTTTTTCTTCTTCTTCTGCTTGAAGATTCAATTTAAAGGATTATTTAAAATTCATGTTGTTTGTTCTTTTGAGTGTTATTCATTCAGATTTTTTTTTCCTGTTCCATTTCAAGATCTAATCCCTCACCTCATGGAATTAAATGACATTATATTTCTCAAATGATAGTAGGCCTTGGTGATCCTCATGTTTGAGAAAAACGATTAATCTTTGATATTTATATTTCCTTTCAGGTTAATGCTACTTACATGTAGTACATCTAGTCATCAGTATTCATGGACAAACCCAACCACGTCTCAATTTAAAATTAACACCTACAAGACAGCATGTGCCGTCAAGTGGAGCGAGTGGTAAAAACACAAGTCATTAATCTGTAAACGGATCATGTAGCCCTGCTTCTTACAGGCGGAGGATTACATGTAATTGTGCACAAAATCAGTGCATGCATGGACTGACAACGAGCGGTGTCTTCTTTCGTGATCCGAGTCGTCCGGTAACATCCCCCACGGCAGGTTGCATTGAGATGTCATCCTCACCCACTCGTCATCAATAATTCATCAACCGTCTGTCTCGGGTTTTAAACAGTGTCGGAGCATACAGGAGGAGCGCATCCCGGCGGGGGTAGAGTTTACGCAAGGCTTGCCGAGGAGGACGGTGCGTGGACGCTCCGCTGCATCCATAATTGAGGAGAGAGGAGCCCACCGACGCACAGCTGTGCGGCGCTTCGACAAACAGTCATTTCACGCTCACAGGAGCGGGTAAAACAAATCGCTCTCCAAACACACACACACGCAGGGACATGTGCAGTGTCTCCGGTTGTTTCGTTCCAGTAGAATGCTACCCATCTATGCAGGAGGTTTGATTTGATTTTCGACTTGGGGAAACATTCAATGGCAACAACTCTCTCTATCTCCCTTCCTCTTTCACTCTTTCTCCTCTCCCTGGCTTTATTACATTTCCCCAAGAGAGAGAGAATTTACCCGCGGTAGAACATGCATCATATTTCATTTTGATTCGATACAATAAGGAACTTGCCTGGAACCTTGCACAAGATATCAATACTCACAGCTATTCATCATACTGTGGATTGTGTCGGTCTTGCTGGTATTCGTCTAGGAAACCAGAGTTTACAAACATATGGTTGTAACCAAACGGTTACATGTATATCTCTCTCTCAAGGATTTAACAAATTGATTTCATTCTAGCTGGCTGCTTGCCAGTGAACATCATCATGGCTTTTCTTCAGATGATTCTCCCGTTTCTATTATGTACCTTCCTCATCCCAGCGTATCTCACCGAAGAATCGTTGGCGCAAAAATGGAACTACTGCGTCGTCGGGGCAGGTCCCTCCGGCTTGCAGATGGGGTTCTTCTTGGAGAGGGCGGGGCGCAATTATGTCATTTTTGAGAAAGCGAACATGAGCGGCGCATTTTTTAACACCTACCCCCGCCATCGGAAGCTGATCAGCATCAACAAGAGACATACAGGAAAGACCAACAAAGAGTTCAACATGAGACATGACTGGAATTCTCTTCTCAGTGATGATGAAAGTTTACTCATGAAGTAAGTACATCTTCCTTTCATTTTTATCAAGTTCTGCTAATTTTCTGTGAGAAAAAAGAAAGAAAAAAAAGTATTTCCTTTTTGTTTTTTAATTTACTGAAGATAATCTGGTATAGAATTCCTTACTTTTAGGGAGATGAGACTGAGAGTTTACTCATGAAGTATAGTACATCTTTCTTTGTTTTTCTCAAGTTCTACTAATTTGGAAGAAATAGAAAAAGAGATGAATATTTCCTGTAAAAATCTATTCAAGAAAAAATGTTATAGACAGGTCACTCATGAAGCAAGTACAGTACATCCACCTTTATTTTCAAATTCTGCTAATTTGTAAGCAATAAAAGAGACAACTTAAGATGAATCTTTCTTTTTTGAAAATTTTACAAGGAAACTTATGATCTCTAAGGTACCAAGCATTTTAGAATGGGCAGGTACATGTACATGTAGCATATGGTCATTGATTGGGATGAAACATTGAGTTCTTGTGAATGCCGCCCACTCTAGTGATTAATTTTAAAAATGTAGTCCTATTTACATTGTGTAAGAAGAACATTTGAATGCCCTCAACCTTCCCAGAAATACAATGAATTGTTTGTTTTTCTTTCTTGTTTTGCCTTTATGTTGTTGTTCTTGTTCTCTGTCAGGAATCCCATGACTTTTACAAGCTGATCGCCTATCTGATTATCAAGATATTTATGAATTGAAATCGAAATTTCATTTTTCGATTTCTATAAGACTTTAGTCTATTGAGGAAAATGAGTATGGTAAAAACGGTCACTCAAAATTTTTACTTTTTTGAGGCACTCCTTTGATCATTTTGATTCACAATTTTTTAGGTCTTCAATATTACACCACATCACATACACTGATAACACGTACATGTAGAGCCATGCATCTCAGATTTAACATTGTTAAACGATGCCTTTAAAGAAAGTTAACTGTCGATCATTACTCGATTCTCTCCCAGGCACTACTCCAAGGAGTTCTTCCCTGATGCAGACACCTACGTCAAGTACCTTAACGATTACACAACCAAACTTGGCCTCAACGTCCAGTATAACACCGAGATCTCTGATATAGCACGACACGAACCGCCCAACCTGAGTGGACAGTACTTTACTATGCAGGACCAACATGGCAACGGCTACCAGTGCAGGTATGTGGTTAAAAAAATGTTCTTTCAAGGATAAAATTCTATATATATGTGCATTTTCCATTGTTGCTATTGTTTCGTTTTTTTGTTGTTCATTGTACCCATTTTTTGCATCTAGGGTAGACATATAGAAGAACCTTTTATCAAGGAAGAAATTCCCGATTTTTGTGTTTGATTATTGTTATTCATTTGATACATGTTTAAGCATTTTCCAATGTTATCCATGTCCTATTTGTTAATTAAACCCATGTTGTTCCTTGCACTCACAGTAGATACATGTATGTACATGAAAAGGAACCCTTTATCTAGGATAAAATTCATCTTTTTGGTTTGACTAATATTATATTTCATTTGATTTGTGTATTTTCCATTACCGCCAACTCTCTTGAGCCGATTTTATCCGAATCCTATTTTTTTTTGTACCCATTTTTTCATGTTGCTCTGTGTTCTGTTTCATAAGAACAGGTTACTCTCTCTCTCTCTCTCTCTCTCTCTAAAAAAAAAGAAGAATTGAGTGATCACTGATGGGACCTCTGAAAAGTGAAAAATAGAGTGAAAATTTGTATGTGTTGCATGGCCTTAATGTGTCATTTGATGTCAGAAATGCTAAAATTGAAATTGAGCATTAAAGGTACTATGTCCCATTTGCAGGCCCAAAAAATGAAAAGGTTAAATTCCAACTGCATATGAAAGATAATACTAATTTAGAACTTCCCTAAAAAAGGTGGGGCTTGAAAATGTCTTCAAGTGGGAAAATAACGACTATTAGATGTCAAATCGACTTTAGGGCTATAGAGCCCAAAAGTAATAGTCTTGATTTTCAGACAATTGTACCGAATGGTCATACGTTTTATGCTGCTCAAAGATTCAATCAGTTTAATCTTGACCATCACAAGAAGTGGCTTATTGATGTAGACAAATGCTCATGTACCCTTTACAACTCTTTTCATTTATGTTATTACCAAAGAAGAAAAAAAGCCAGTCAGTCACTCAATAGTGTCTGACAGTGAAGTCTAGCAAGTAAACGGGTTTCCTTGCATAATTTGCATATGAGGACACTGCTAACGTTTGAATTTCACAGATAGGACATACATGACATATTTATAATTCCTGCAAAGTTCTACAGCATTTGAGGTTGGCTGCAAAAGGGACATAGTGTCTTTAAGTAGTGGTGGATAAATTTCTATTTGTTTCAACCCACAAAATTACTAAAATTTCAATTTTTCAAATATGTATGACTCATGGGGGTATTTCATCTTTAGAGGACCTATAACATTATGCTATCCATAATATATTTTGAAAAGTGACCCAAGGGAGAAAAACAGAATTTAAATATATTTTTGTACACAATAAATGGGCAAGTTATCTGCAACTATGTCACAATCCACTGATCGAACTACCCATCTGAAATTCACATACTTCCAGTGAACTCATATTCAAAACATTAATAACTTTCTTATTATTTGTCCAATTTTTTCAAATTAATATTATTTTTATGCTTTCATACAAATGACCTTATTACAAGGGTTGGATTTCCTTTTCAGTGACATTTACACTTGAGAAATTAAGATTTTAAAGCAAACTACATCAACATGCTACAATACAGAATAGCTCACTTTTAAAATAGAAATATTTCAGTGTACTTCACATACACATAACACATACATGTAGATAGACCGTTGTCTGCAGCAGCAATTTTTTTCCCACCATCACAAGCAATTCATTAACACATCACAAGGATTTTCTTGTGACTAGTTATTTTTCTTCCATACAGTTTACTGGGTCACGCGTGTACGGCNATTGTGGTACATGTATACATTATTGTAGGTCTATTGCTAGAGTATGACAATGATATATCATGAGTAACCTACATGTACATGTAAATCACAACCCTTTACTACATAGACCTATATTAGATCAAAAGTGCAAGAATGGATTTACATAAAATATTTCACCAGAATAAACATGTATTATTTTGTGTGTTGTTGTTCATGTACAATGCACTCCATTCTTTATTCATCTAATCAACACACAACATGATTTACTGAAAGGTTAAATCCATACATTACAGGCAGCCAGTTCCATTCAAACGATATTGCCATTGGCTGGAGATTGTTTTTTTCTTCATTCGTTATCAACAAGCCTTACCAAAGAAATTACCAAACGCAATATTGACGGTAGATTTGATCAATTTGTTCAGCCATGCCTGCATAATATTCATATATGTAGGAATAAAAAAAAAAGTTTTGTGATTAATTTGGTGGTCTACCGTATCGCAAAGGTCAGACATTTCGAAATGCTGAAGGTATGCACAATTTATTTCACACACACTTGTAGTCATGATGTTAGCAATATACTGCCTAAAAATATTCATCATTATTTTCCTCCTCCTCTTCCTCTTTTTCTTCTCTTCCTTCTTCTTGTACTTATTATCATTTCTATCAGTTTAATCTTGTTATTATTATTATTATCATCATTATTATCTTCAATAAGTTTTTTTTCTGTCTGTAAATATTACTATTTCAACTTATTAATTTTGTACATGTGTGTAGGGGACCCCACTGGAAATAAGCTCTCGAGCTTTCTTGGGTTATCCTGTTCAAGCTGACTTAATTTCTATCTGTTATTCTTGTATCTGGTTGTATGTTGGAAGCTGTGGCGAATAAAAATCAATCAATCAATCAAACCATATGTTTACAGTAAGCAACCCTGAAACCAAAAACAGCCCAAGAGAAAAAAGGAAAGGGGTTTTAAAGGAAGGTGATTTTTCATATCCGTAACAAACTATCGGTTTGAGTATATGATGTTGGCCTGTAGATATAATATTATCTATATATANTTGTCTAATATTTTAATCAAATTTGTTTAGTTAATATAGCACCATAAGGACGGCCAGGGGTCGAAAGCTATTCATCCCAATAATTGCTTTTCGCTTCACTCTGTGACCCTAATTGTTCCCTCACAAACACACCCGCGTGATCACACACATACGCATACACGCAAACCCACATGTTTATATATATTATATATATTATATATACCGGTATATGTTTAGGTGTATGTTTAAAAAAGAAGAATGGGGAGAGCTTCAAATATGGCCTGAAATTGGCCTTGTAGAACAACTTTTGCTTAACAGTGGTTTTGAGGCAATATATATGGGTAGTTATTCTGTAAAAATTCAAATGTAATTAATTGTAAGTTTATTTTAAATGAACAAAAAATATTCAAAATCAAAGTGGTTTAACATGAACATGAACATACAATTTCCCATTTAAAAAGAGGTTTTCATGGGAAACATCTTGAATTGAAACAAAAATGTGCAGTTTTTATGGGCAGGTGCTGTTTCTACATTTATACAGTTGGTGTATAAGAAGCAGGTTTGACTTGAGGTATACAAGGTTTTTTATTTTTTTCTATCCTTTTAAAGGAAGAGTATGAGAAAATGTCGGTGGAGGGAAGGGAGAGAAAAAAATAGAAAGATAGTGGGAGAGTGTGAGAAAATTGTGAGAGAGAGAGAGGGAAGGAGAGAGAGAGAGAGAGAGAGAGAGAGAAAGAAAGAATGAAGAAGAGAGTGGGAAAGAGGGAGTGATAAAGAATGAAAGTGAGACAGAGAGAGAGGAAGAGAGAGAGGAAGAGGGAGAGAGAGTCAGTAAAAACGAGAGTTAGAGTGAGAAAGAGTAAGAAAGAGAACAGGAAAGAGAGTAAGTAAGTGTATGGAAAAAAATAAGGTTAAAGACAGAGAGATGAAGAGAGGTCATATATGTCCACACGTTACTCATCCGATTGCACTTACACCTACTGATTATGACAAAACAGAGAATAGATGTTCTCCATGGACATTTCTATGCAATTCCATCTACATCTCTTAACACTGGACATCATCTTGAAGTAAACAACTCTCTCGTCTCGGCCACCTGCCGGTGCTGCGGGCACGCTTCAAGTTTAATTGAGCACCGCGCTATTCACAAAATTTATGCGGCTTCAAACAATTACTCCGTCTGGAGCGTTCCTCTCCCGTGTCCTCAGGGTGCAAGTAATAGATGTATACATGAAGAGCCTACGAATGAAGGTCGTCTTTACCTGTCTCTGCCTCTAACCAGTAGCCCTTTTCCACCTCTCTCTTTCTGTCTATCTTCACTTTCCCTTCCCTCTCATTTTCTTATCATCTTATTGACTCTATTTCTCTCTTTTATGTTTTCCATTTTTCTCTATTTCTCTTTTCTTGTCTTTTTCTCCTTCATTTCTCTTTTCTTTCTTAATTTCTTACACTCTCATATTTTTTTTTTGCCCCTTTTTATTGCTGTATTACTCGCTCTCTTATCCATGTAAATAATTGGAATGTTGCCCATCCTACCCCTCTCCCTTTCACCCACTCTGCCTGAACACTGTCTTTTCCATTTTCTCTATTTCTCTTTTCTTGTCTCTTTTTTTTCTTATTTTTCTCTTTTCTTTCTCATTTTTGTTTCTCACTCTCATATTTCTTTTGCTCCTTTTTACCGCATTACATCTAGCTCTCTTATCCATTAACTTGAAGTGTTGCCCATTCTACCCCTCTACCTTTCTTCCCACTCAGCCTGAACATTATCATGTACATGTAATATTGAAATCCTTTAAAGGGCAATCCAACTTTTGCGATAAGTTCATTTTTTGTGAAAGCAGAAAAATAAGAGATACATAATGACGAAAGTCTGATATAAATGGTACCTTTTTGCCTGATACAAATTTGTGATCTTTTAGATCCCTTGTTGACCATACATTGGGAGACAAATGAATGTCACTAGCAATATTATTTTTTGATCATTATTATTTTAATTATTATCATTACTTACCTGCAATTTTCCTCTCATTTCTATTTTCATTTGGTCTACACAGAGTGATGGTCATTAGTACTGGGATGCACAAGCCCAACATACCGACCTTCCAGGGCCAGGAATACACGGAAGGCTACGAGGACATGTCCCTGGATCGCGACGACTTTGAGGGAAAAAGCGTCCTCATCCTCGGGCGGGGCAACTCCGCCTTTGAGACTGCAGACCACATCATCGGCTCGACCAACGTTATCCACGTCATGGGACGGTCAAGGGTCAAAATGGCGTGGGAGACGCATTATGTGGGCGATCTAAGGTACGTTTTATCTGATAGAAGCAACCTAAGTGATATAGACTTGGATCTATTTAACTGGACATTGATGCCTCAAAATGCATTTAGATTTTTCATATTCTCAAACACTTTTGAGGAATCGTTTAACAATGTTAAATCTGAGATACAAGGCCCTACATGTTATCAGTGTCTGTGATATGGTATAGTATTGAAGCCTTAGAAAAATTGTGCTTCAAAATGATCAAGAAGTGCCTCAAAAAAAGTAAAAATCTTTGAGTGACTGGTTTTACCATACCGGTACTCATTTTCCCTAATAGACTGTAGTGTTCTGAAAACCGTTTGGCAAATGGTTTTCAAAATTTGTAATTTCAATCATAAAATATCTTGATAATCAGACAGGTGATGGGCTTCTAAAAGTAGACTGACCTAAAGGTTTATAATTATCATTGCAGCATGGGCTAAATCCAGAATTTTGTTTCAGAATTTGAAACAAAGTTACTGGATCCCTTGAAGGTACTATGTAGCATCTATAAATAGCATTTCCTCTCAATATAGTTCCATTATATTTATATGTCTGAAAACTGTTATTTGATGTTCTTTGAATTTGCCTTAAAGGTTTTATTAAATTGACATGGATTACATTATGTTTGAGGAGATGCCTTCCTAACAGCACAGAAAGATGCAGTAAATATATGAATTATTTCAAAATATAAATATTTCCTTGATTACTACTAAACCTTACCAACTGTGCTTTTCAACAGCATCAAAGAACCCGTTTTTACTAATATTCAGTCTCATATTTTGTCAAAATTAAGTGTAACAAGTTTGCTTGGACACATATGAGTACGGTACAAGTATCATACATTTCAGATACCGGTATTCACATTAACTTCTTCATTTTTTGTGAACTTGAACTCATATTCGGTACCATAAATTATGATTATTAAATTATTAAATTATAAATCTCTCAAGTTAATCCATTGTTTATGTTATATGGGCGGCTCCTGTATGAAAGCTTATGGGAATAAGAAAATTCAGTACCCAATAGTTTGATAAACAATTTAAACTATTTTCACAACTGAATCAACTGTTAGCAATACTTTTCTCACAATTTGATCTGTAATCCATATGATCCAGAGCTATCAACAATGGGTTACTGGACACCTACCAGCTCAAGTCTCTGGACGGTTTGTTGGAGGCGGACTTGGTGGAACTTTCCCTGGTCAAGCGGGCAGATGGCCGCCTTCAGCTTATCCCGGAGAACGGGGACGTCTCAACGGCAGACAAGCTTGTGATCGATAATTTTGCGTTACGACACCCTTATGACAAAGTGATCCGGTGCCTTGGTTTTACTTTTGATTTCTCTATATTTGAAAAGTAAGCTTTTCTGTTCTTTTTCACTTTATTTTTGTTTGTAATAAAAATCTCATTTCATTCAATCATTGTCTGGTATTTTGGATGAAAACCGTGGTGCGTAATGTTTTTCATAATACCTATTTTGTTCAGATGAAAAAGTCCATGTAAAGAACATGTATGTTACAATACTTATTTCATGGATTTTGAAATAGATTACTATAAAATGTTAAGAAGTCATATATGTTTACTCAGACTTTCTCTGTTTCTGCCATTTGTGTCTTGAAGATCTTTTTATGATCCTATCAGTTCTCATGTACTTTAACCCTTTTGCGACAATCATTCCACATTTGTTTTTTGGGGGGGTCCTTCTATTCGCATTTCTCATCTGTAGTTCTACAGCACCCCAACCAGGGTCGAAGAAACTGACTATGAGTAACATTAACCCTTACACTAACCCTTACCTTACACCCTTCATCTCTGTAGTTCTACAGCACCCCAACCGGGGTCGAAGAAACGGACCGCGAAGTACCCGTTTGTAAAGGCCAATTACGAGGCTGCAGGGATCCGAGGAATGTTCTTTGCGGGAACCAACACCCATTCCATCGACTTCAAGAAGTCCGCCGGAGGCTTCATCCACGGATTCCGTTATACAAGTAAAGTGATTGATCTCATGCACTTGCATTTCAATATGGGGAAGGCCATTTTGGCGTCAAGTTGGCTTTAAAGTGACTCGGTAATATTGTGTCATATTCTGAAACAAAATCCTGGATTTAGCTCATGCTGCAATCATAATTATAAACCTTGAGATCAGCCAGGAATCCCCTGACTTTTACAAGCCGATCGTCT
>BEXV01000551.1:177735-199149 GCA_003118195.1 Hemicentrotus pulcherrimus | reverse complement strand
AGACTTGATTTCAACCGCGACAACGATCACTGCATATTGTAGGATCGCATATGCTTCCAATATGTTCATTTGAACCAAATTCATGACCCCATACCAAAACTTTGTGATACCTTTAAAGGGCTGTTGGGAATTTTGGCAATTTGCAATCACTATACGTATGGGCACTTCAAATTTGCTGAATGGGTTAATATGTCATTGTGATAAAAGATTAAAGTGTCGCTGATTTTTTTTTTCTCTCTCAAAAGAAGAGACACAGTAATGACAATCCATCCAAAATAATAGTGCCCAATGGCAAGATTTTTTGAGATTTTTTTTTTCACTAAAAACGGGAGATCTTGTCCCGTGGCAACGAACGTCACAATCCACTGACCAAATTGTCAATTTGAGATTCACATGGATTCAGAGAGCCCACATTTCAAATATTCATTAGTCCCTAATTATTACAGGCCCAATGTATTTAAAACTGTCCATGTTTTGTCTTCTGTTTCTGTTCTTTTTTGAGAAGGATCATTGTGAAGTTATCACAAGGGTTGGATTGCCCTTTATTAATAATCTTAGGGGTTTTAAAGGCAATGAATTGTGGTAAGAAAGAAAATAAATTAGCATAGACTGTGGGTTGTCAGCAATTGAATGTTTGTTTTACAAATTAATAGACAAAATTATTGTTAATATGTTACTTTATTGTAGTTAAATTCATTTCATTTCACCATTCTTCAGTTCATTGTTAAATCACAAGGGTTGGACTGCCTTATAAATCTCGTATTTTTTACAGAATAAAGCCCTTAGAAAAAAAAAGGCGGAGCATGTCGTATAATCGAAATTAATCAAAGATTTCGATCGGGAAACAAACATCCTTTTTACGAATAATTTTCTTAAAGATATTTGTTTAATTTTGACGGGGTTTTAGAAGACAATTAATTTGGGTAAGAAAGAAAATTTATTAGCATATGCTGTGGATCTTCAGCATATCGAGTGATTTATAATTTAATAGGAAAAATATGGATATCTTACATTATTTTAGTTCGTTTTTTCACTATTCTTACTGTTTCATGACAGTTCATTGTTTTATCATATTTATGTTTCACTATGTCTTTATTCATGCTTAAGTTTGCATATCACACGTTTTTCCATATTATGTGATGTAATTCGATGTATTGGGCGCTATGTAGAAGCGGAAAATTATCATTACTATTAATTGCATACAGCAGGGGAAAAGGGGAAGTTGTTTGTAGTTTGACAGGTGTTCCTGATAATAAAAAATAATAATTGAATATACTTTCCGTTTCTCGCTTGTTATCATTCAACGACGGTGTTAGCTCTCCCGAACTCACACAAGCGCCATTAGACTCAACACACGCCGACACACACGCCCTCAAGCGTACACGCACATCCAACACCCACAACTGATTATCACATATGCCCCTCGCACATATGCACGCGCTCAACAATCAACGTTACTGATTTCGTACATGCAATTCTTGGAGGTACAACACTATAACATAACACACATGACAGATGTTCCTCGGTTTCATTATAAGTTTGTTACATACGAATCATATATATTTCATACATTTTTCCCCACACCATATTAACACATCATTAACCTCTATTAGTATCACATTATCTGTGTATACTAATTACAAACAACCGTCGGTAAGGAAAGTTACACATTATATATCTCGAAATAGAACGACTTACATATCATGGATAGTTTTCTAGATTGAATGCAAAAAAAGGTAACTTACTTAGACATCATTTTAAAACATCTAGTATTGATTAATACATGTATATCTCATAGATCTTACAATTGGTTATAATTATTAAAAATAGACATTAAATCAAGAAGTATAAAGATAAGAACATGGCGAAGGATTCTCCCGATATATATATGTCTCTTTCACAGAACCATTAAAAATGAAAATAAAAATAAAATTATTATCACATAACCCTAGTCATCCTTCACAAAATCTTCTTTGAAATATCTGGGCTGAGAGAACATTTTTTAACGCATTTTTCCTTAACTAGGCATACAAAGTAAGAGAGTATATTCACTGAACGGAAAAAACAACAGATTTGTAATGTTTGACCTCTTGACCTTTTTGCTGCGATATTGGGTAACTAAATTCTCCATAACCATTACCCAAACATACAAGAAAGGGAACACCTCAAGCCCTAACATACTATGCAATAGATTATGACACACATTTACATTTGACTATATAAGCACAATTTTGAACATACATACCTAAAACATGGGGTTTTAAATAGCTATATGTCGCTTGTCTCTAAAAGAAATGTATCAAGAAATTTAAGTGGTCGAAATCAAAATCCATACCTACAACATAACACACCATTTTAGGTAACGCTCAGAGTATGAAAGCGAATAAATGAAATGTCATTGTGAAAGATTTGCAATGAAGGCCTAGATTGAACACCAGTTACAGACTCCTTAAATGACTTGGATAATATATATATAGGGCAATTTCTTTTTAAAGAAAAAAAGTCGCTGCTTTAACAGAACTCCCTAAACAAATACATACCAAATGACACAAATCTTGCCTTTCAAAGAATTTTATAACAGATAAAGAAACATTCAGGAAAGATTTAGTAATATCAATTAATATAAGATCTCATTTTTTTTCAAATAGGAGGAAAAATTCAAAGAAAACTTGAGTGGAGCTTTTCCCCACAGTCACTTCAGGTGATTTCGGAAACTAGTATTTCAGAAAGAAGGCAAAGTCTAGAAATATCTATCAACAATAAAAAATTACCACTACTAATTTGTGTTTAAAAAAACTTAAACCGAGTGACACAAACTTCCCCTCTCCCCTGCAACTAGTCATTTCGACTCGTTGAGAAGTCACAACAGTATAGCTTAGAGATTTTATCTCCATCAACTTCATAAGAGTAACCCTCTAAAATGGTGGCTAACTTTTAAAAAGATTTTGGTAGGTTACTTCTACATTCTTACTTCAACTAGATATCTGATTGTGACAAGAATATAACACAGCAGTCATTCTGCCAAACCGGGTCAAACCGGATTCGAAGCCGGGTCAAACCGGATTCGAAGCCGGCTCAAAACCATTTTTCTTCCCAGTCTACTGTTAGTCTAGCGCTATTAGGATGAAAGAGATATTTCATGAAAGTTTTGGCATGTATCGTCCTAAAAAATATGAGTATCGAAAACATTAACATGCTAGCTCGCTGAAGAAAAAGACAAACTTGATGAAAGCAAGGCAATTCATTGAAACAAATTTCCACACAAAAGCAAATTATCAACAGAAAGAAAACATAATCATACATTTTTAATTGAAAAACATTATACATGTTTGCTTGGCTTACAAACCTGAAGTATGACCGGTATAATCTTTCGTTTCGAAATACAATTTTTCATTATTTGAAAGAACCTTGTGTGCACTGAAACCATGTAATGCTTAAGTACAATGGCATAGAATACGTACAAAAATTGGTACAAGTCCTTTTTACGACTTCCTGAATAATTAGACTACTCGCATTGCCATCTCAGTTCATTCAAAACTTGTTTAATATAAAGCACTGTGCTAAATATAGCTCTCATTCTAACAATGAAGAGCTGTGGTCCCACTTATTTGCATTCGCTAGTTTTAAAACCCTGATATGACACTGTAATATCTGTGGTCCCAGGGGGTGTTTCACAAAGATACTAAGTCAAACTTAACTCTAAGTTGGACTTAAACATTATGTGGAGCCATTTGTAGCCTTAAAATAAAGTATAGTCAAAAGCAAAAATTGAAGTATTTTAGACTTGTCATAAATTCCACATCAAGATCAAGAAATCTCCCTGATAATAGAAAATATGAATAATTGAATCAACATTTTATGCCTTTTAAAATAACTTTTACAAAATATTTTCAAAGATGATAACGGCTTTCCATAATTGTCGAGTCCAACTTAAAGATAAGTTCAACTTAGGATCTTTCTGAAACATCCCCGGGTGTCTGTATTCTACTGAAATTGAACTCTGATACTGGGTTTAAGCATTTCTTCAAATTTGGGTCCAACAAGGGAAGTCAGTTCCAGGTCTAAGTTCTTAAGGCCAAGGATAGGGTTTATCTGAATATGTATAATTCAGCAAAGAGTTTGTAAACTGTTCAACTGTCTTTGGTACTACAGTATCAAACTTAACCCAACGATCACTTCTTTACTGTTCTTTTATGAATGCATAATTGAAAACGACTATAATACTTTCTGCTGTAAATAGACCATTCTACATTCCTCATTTCGAGACTTATGACCGTCTTCCAAGCTTTAAATGCGCTACAATGAGTTTTAACAAGGGCAAAATATTTCATCACATCTTTAATCTCTACATCTACATAGTGTGGTGAATAAAATTGTTTAGAATCTATTTTCTCTTTAAATGCAACATCGAACTAATTGAAATTTTCATATATTTCTAATTGGCAGCTTTGTATCTATATGAATAGCTAAGCATAAGGTTTTGATGCATATAGAGTATCGAAGTGTGACGTCATACTGGCCAATCTAACAAGGTTGACGGTTCCAAACAATTTTGTGCAGAACAATCGCATGGGGAACACACCAGTACCAAACACTGAATTTGCCTTGCTCCAGTCTGTTGCTTTAGGGATTTTGCGATGAACCTCATGCACAGGCTGTGTCGTTTGGAACCAGTAACCTGGACGACAAGTCATTATGACCTTAGTACCTCGTTTCTCTACTGGTTACATGTACAAGACCTTGCATAAGGTACACCTGTCTAAAATTCTAACATAACAAGCTACAATTTTCCACCCTTGAAATGAATACAACAGGTGATTGCTTCAACTCACCGATTTAAACTAAATTCCACTGACAACAAATGAATAAAATTCATTTGTTATCACTGAAACATGTTGTTAGCTTAATCAAAGTAAAGCATCTATAAATATCTGTTTTATGTGGCTGGTAACAGGCCCTATTTTAATTAAATCCAACCTCAATTCTAATTCTTATGAGTAGCATGGCACTGCATGACTGTATTGAAATATGAATTTTTTTTTTTTTTGCTATACACTTTGCATCATTTGTACATTTAAGGGCGGTTGAATTACCTTAATATTTTTATTTTATTTAGCACATTGTAAATGATAGTCATGTAAATTCCATAACTTAGATGTTTTGTCCAAAATGAATAACAAGGTAATAGTATGTTTCCTTCATACATTTCTACATTGATCCAACCTTGCTAAAACTTAATAGCAATAGTCTGCTTGAAAGCAGTATATTTCAGTTCTTTAAAGTGTGGGAGTCACAGCCATGTGAACATCATCACTGGGAATTGCTATCAACTCTCCATGTGCCTCGATATGGAACCCTTTTGAGTCACTGGATTGCCCCATTTAAATCAAAGTATGATTCATATTGTTCTTCTTTTTTCAATCTCCTTCTGTGTCTACTTGACCAAACTTGACTGAACCTGCAGAAGTATCGAGCACTGATATGGTAAATGGGAAATGGAGAAGGAGGGGAAACTTAAAAAGACCTGGGGGCGTTTCACAAAGCCTTTTTTCAATGACAAATGACAAAAATCAATGACATATCTGATGATAACCAATCAGAAGCAAGGATTTCAGTAGCTTGTAACAGTAGCTTGTAACTTGTTGATATCAAGTTTTATGAAACAGGGACCAGGTGGCGGTATCAATCAACTATACCAGCTATACTCTCCTCGTTCTCGACCATGAGGGCGAGGATGCGGGTATGAGTCATCAGCTTGGTGCGCAGGTCATCCAGCGAGAGTTGCAGGAGGGAGGGACACCAACATATCATTAGGTTCTCAGCATTCATTTTGTTTCCTTCAAAATGATCTGTGACCCTATATTAGGAATAATGGAACGATCCAAATTAGCAATAGACTATGGGTTGTATGTATGACACACGTTCCTGCGATAATTACTCTTAATTTCCTACTTAAACCAATGTCCTATCATCAACACTTGACCAGTGTATGATTCCACCTACCCCTCAGCCTAATACCATTTGTTTCCTTCAATATGACCTGTGACCCTATATTAGGAATAATGGAACGATCCAAATTAGCAATAGACTACGGGTTGCATGTATGACACACGTTCCTGCGATAATTACTCTTAATCCCCACACTAACCAATATCCTACCACCAACACTTGACCGAGTCTATTATTCAACCTTACCCTAAAGGGAATCCCTATAACAACCTTGACCCCATACTTTAACGGAGCAAAAATAGGGTCATTAACCAGACCTTCATGAATGTTGTTGTTTTATTTTTTTATGGCATGTATCATGCATTAATGAATATCTATTGGGAACTTCCTCAAGTAATAGTTTTGTTGCAAGTAGTATATTTCAGTTCTTTACGTTTTACGATTCACGGCCCACGCTCATCCTCAATGTGCAGTAGGTAACTAGACATCAGCCCTCTATGTTCCCTTCTGAGCATTTAAATCACTGTCTTGCTAAATAATTTTCTTTGGAATATTTTGGAAAACTTAATTTTTGACATGAAAGTGCAATACTACATCAAGCTACTGATACAGAAGATCCAAAGAGTTGCCAGGATTGAGCGACCCACTAGACAGTTCCCGACAAGATTAAAAAGAGAAAATGGCAGTTCAGTTTATCTTTTCACTTCGGGACAGGCATCAATCGGGGTGGTAATTTTGCTAGATATGGAAGATGTACTCATACACAGCTGTACAGTGAGGTCTAGGCATGTGCTACTGTCTTTCGTGACGTGTTCCTTTAATTTTTCGTAACAGGCTTTTTTCTTTAGAGAAATACATTGTACTTTAAATTAAAATAAAAAGGAAATAAAAAGAGAAATATTACTAATTCATTGATGTTTGCTGTGCATGGGTTCATGTTGTTTGCTTGTGACATATCTACAGTTTGTTCAGTATGTATCTTTCCTGTGAAAGCCATGTGCATTAACGATTTGTACGGTTCATCGCGCTAGATTCAAGTGAGTTTTCCATGGCATTATTAGGTAGAAGTGTGTGAAAGTACAGCCTATATACATAATGTACACTGCGAGATAACGTCCTGTTGGTAGAACGGTCTGTTTAAGTGTGTGGCCATGTAAAGGGGGTAGGACTGCATGTGAATATCTCTTGAGCCAGTGGCACCTAAACGATTTATAGAATTAAAATAAGTGGGTGGGTTGGTAGTCTTACCCCCAAAACAGATCAATTAAGTTTCTTATGGCCCTTTGGATGTCTTTTTAAGGGGACAGGCCAGGAAGAAGTTAAATGCTGAACTGGGAGATGTTTCAATTAACGATTTTGGCCCTAAGAGAGTTTAAATGTTTAAAATTAAATGAAAGCTCTTATTACCAATCATTTGAAAGACTATATTTTGACTAATTCGTAATGATACAAATTTTGCTGGGAAACCTGCTACTAATAGATATATTTGGTAAATTATAATATCGATCTGGGCCCCATTACATAAAACTTAACCATTGATGGTAACTTTGCTATCAATGGCAACTACCATGGAAACTGGGCTCAACAGCCAATCAGAATCAAGGTTTCCATGGTAGTTACCATTGATGGCAAAGTTAGCATCAATGGTAAGTTTTTTTATGCAACGGGTCCCTGGTCTGGATAGATATGATATTGCGAATGCACTTCAACATTGAACATTTGGGCATATATTTCAGTTTTTTTTTTGTGAATTTAGGTTGAAGTATTGCCATGTAAACCACTGAAGGCAAAATTTAAACAATATTGAATGGATATTTTGCACCCAAAACCCGCGAAACGCAATTTGACCACTACCGGTCTATAGCTTTACTGAAAACCTGGTGGCGGTATCAATCGGTGATACCGGCGAGACTCTCCTCATTCTCCATTATGAGCTGGAGGATGCGGATCAGAATTTCCCACTTGGTATGGAAGTCCTCCGGGGGGACTTGCAGGAGGGAGGGACACCAGCATATAGCAAGGTTCTCTGCTTTCATTTTGTTCTCCTGTTGATGATCCGTCACCCTATGGGAATAATGGAACGATCCAAGTTTAAGAGCATGGGGCTGCCATGCATGCCAGGTTGCGTCTCAAAAAGAAAGCAGAATCGCATTTCAGCAGGGATGCCAGTTAGAATTGCTCAGAGGGCCTGAAAAATCACCTAGAATGAGCATTTTTGTACTTTAAAAAAAGCCTGAACTATGGTCTGAAAATAACTCGCCAGGGCCTGAATTCAGACTATTGCCTGACAACTGGCATCCCCTGATTTAAGATACTTTGAATTCTTTTTGAAATTGCATCCATATTCCTCTATAATGAACAAAGTTCACAGGTTCCTACTAATTCATCAGACACTAAAACTACATTAAATACTGGAGATTGCATTTTTGTTTAGTTGCGCCACACCAAAGTTTGTCATGAAAGAAGCCCAATCTGTCACCATCGGGAACGCTTGGTTAAAGGTACTATGTCCCATTTGCAGGCCCCAAAAATGAAAAGGTTAAATTTAAACTACCTTTGAAAGACAATACTTATTTAGAACTTCCAAAAAAAAAGGGGGGGGGGCTTGAAAATGTCATTAAGTGGGAAAATAACGACTATTAGTTGTCGAATCGACTTAGGAGCTATAGAGCCAGTAGGTAATAGTCTCATTTTTCAGACCATTGTACCGAACGATCATACGTTTTATGCTGCGTAAAGATTCAATCAGTATAATTTTGGCCATTACAAGAAGTGGGTTATTGATGTAGAAGGGTTGGTTTCCTTGCATAATTTGAATATTAGGACACTGCTAACGTTTAAATTTCACAGATAGGACATACATGACATATTCATATTTCCTGCAAAGTTCTACAAATTTGATGTTGGCTGCAAAAGGGACATAGTATCTTTAAAGACCAATTTGTAGCAATGCAAGGATATTCACCAAAGCGCACTAGAGTATACATGTGTTTATGTAATAGTGAATGTTTTTTTTTATTTTTTATTTTATTATAAACTCTAAGCTTTGTTCCATGTTGATGCCATAAAACCCCCTTGGAAATAATGGAATGACCGAGGTTAGCAAGGGACTGCCACGCGAGGGTGATGATGATGCCTAATTTTGTGTGTGTTCCAATAAGGATGAAATCACCAGACCAGAGTACCACAGTCACTCACTTTATTGGCCTTGTAATATGTTTGGACATGACTAAGTGTTGATATGAAATTTCTTATGTCAGATTTTCCAATATTACTTTTCAAAAGCAAAAGCAATGATGAGACAAATTTGCTTCCAATATACATGTACATATACAGATATTCAGAAGTTTGCAGATTGACTAAATAATAGCATTAGCATAAGCCCTATGTTCCCGATACAAATATGATAAAAGGATGACAGATTACGGCAGATTTTTAATTTGTCTTCCTCTGACCCTAAACGATGAGCTGATGTCCGTTCATTCAAGAGAGAACATTATGAAGAAAGCCCTTCTACAAAGTCCACACTGGATAAGTGGGGTAAAATATTGTCCAGTTAAACATAAAAATGGAGGGAAAAGAAACAATACATAATGATTTTACTGAATGCATAAATGATCATTGTTCAATAGATCTTCATCTAAGAGTGAAGATAATAAAGTATGTGAGTGCTTCCGTTTTATGAGAGATGAAATGTGAAGAAATAGAGAATTGCAAGTGTGAGGGCTGAATTCTAGGTAATATAATTATATTGTTTAAAACTGTACATATGACCTTACAGGTATACCTTACAGGTAGGTGCATCATCACTTCACCCCATTTCTACAATGGAATTGCCACGTTGTAAAGGAGGAAAGCTATTTGGGTTATTCCATTCTATTATTGTGGGTGTGTGTATTGCTAATGGCCGAGATTGAAACAGATTGGTACTGTAATGACAGAAGGAAAGCAGAAGAATGGCTTGCTTATGATATTAATTAATGCCTACCGTATGGTGTGAAATGAAATATGAGTATGTCATGGGAAGCAGTGATGTCTAATACACCTCGAGAATGAAATCTAGTTTTCAAAAAAAGTAATTGCCAACGCTAAGATTGATCTACTACAGATGTATAAAACAATGCCTTCACTCTAAACAAAATGATTGTTGAAAAATACATTAAGGAATGCAAACAAAAGTGAAATTGGTGGAAAAAGATGAAAATTAAATTCCTAGAAATCATGGAATAAAAACCGATAAGCTTTCCTAAATAATCTATTTCAAATGATGTAAATTCCATTGAAATGTTCAGAGGCAAAGAAAGTCTGAAATATCTTAATTCTAAATAAGCAACTTGGAAATGGAAAATTTATCAGCACTTTATCAATTTTAACAAAATCCGGTATCTAAACAAATATATTTGAAAAACAAAAATGTGGTAGAGACAAGCAATTAAAGCAAGTCGTGCTTGATACATGTAGTCTATTCTACTGAATGATAATTTGAATGCATTATTTTAAGCCTAACTTCATAGGCAATGTTGGTGTGCCACAAGGATCTTTCATAGGACCTATACTATTCTTGAAAAAAATACACAATGTCATAACCATGACTTTTAATAAAAAGAAATACCTTTGAAATGAACATAAGTATAGAATTTGTTCACCTTAAAACCAATATCTACACAACTGGGAATGTATAGAACGTCATATGCTTCAGAATCAAGATCCAATGCTGGTTACTATAACCCCAAACCTGTTGATCTTTTAAAGAACAGGAATATCCTCTTCATAATAACTGGAAGAAAAAAAAAACTGCCTTTGCAATCTTTGTAAGGCTTGAGCTTATATATTCTCAAATGAATTCACAGCACTACTTTATTGTAGAGTTAACAAATGCATTGTTTGCTAAATTACAATAAACAGATGCTCTAAGCAAGAACTTATCTGAACTGTTACCATTGTTTAAGCATCATATACATCAATACAATTTTCTTTATAAACTAAAGGCCTTGGACACCTTCAATCTCTATACCTTCTTTAAAATAGCAGAGTTTATTTGAATTTAGCACTACCATCCCGACAACAAAAAGTTCATCTTGCGATTGTTCATGAAAGGTGTTTTGAAAGAAACCGTCTTTACACTCAGAGTAACTAAAATCAATAAGGATATCAGGTCCCAATTTTCATGAAACTTCTTATGAATAATAAACACTGCCACAATGCTATAATAAATTTTCTATTGGCTGAACAAGAGCAATGATATTTCAGCAGCTTATATGAAATCATCTTAAGTCACTTTTAGTGACAAATTTTACGATACAGGCCCCAGGTACATCAGTATTACTTAACATAGTTTGAACATATCAATATTCTCTATGAGAGGTGCTTGCTCGCATATGAACATGGCGTAGCAATAGGGTTAGTAGGTGTCGCATCTGCAGCACTCAAGATCGACTTATAGGATAGTGACCGTGAGTGCATACGTGATGATGATGGTGATGATGATGATGCATTGTTATTCGCAACATAAGTTTCTGAAGCTCCGGACTAGACTTTAGTAACATGTCTGTTAGTGGTGATGACGCTGTATCCGCGAACGCAACTGCTCTCTGTATCAAGCCCCTGCTGTTCATTGGTTGTACTGTCTTCCGTAAAGCTCAGGTTCGCATCGTCGCAACTATCCACATATAACAGCTCTGGTTAACATAGCCAAAATGCTTCAAATATCTCAGAATATCCTTCCTTTACATGGACACCATTAACACATTTCCTCCCTGAAGCCGCAGTGACGATTTCCGGCACGCTCGTCATCTCAAAGCCGTGGGTTACTCTGCTGGAACTCTCCTTCCACAAAACTGGCAGCAGTCCCTGAACCTGATCAGAAGTGCAGTCTTGCACCATCCGTGCCACGTAAACAGAACACTACACTCTGTGATTAGGAAACCGGGATAGCTATCCCCTTGGTCACCAACTCAGGGGTCCTTTCGTTCACAAGACATAGCAAACATTCTCCTCTAGTGCTGGATAACATAATATAACTATGGGTGCTTCATTTGATACAGTGTGAAAACAAATACAGAGCAAAGGCAACAGATTCACATATTCTGCTGCATTATGGTCCCAGTGTTGAGCCCTTGGGGACTCCACACAGGATTCTCTCATGATGAGAATTGATACGATGCTTGAAAAACCTCACCATATATATCTAATTCTTGCAGTTGTTAAGGCTGACTATAATATCAACTGAACGTGAGAGGTTAAAGGTCAATGGATTAACGCATGGAGTCTATGGGAGCTCGTGCTCACGTGACAAAATCGAACAGACTCTCTGAGTGTTCTACTATTAGCTTGAAGACTGCTGACAGGAGTGCTTCGTTTGCTAGGTCGTCAAAGGATTTGCTTTGCGGGTGTAACATGGAGGGCCACCAACAAATGGAGAGATTTTCGGCGGTCATGAGGTTCACCTCCGAGCACTGAGTTATCCTATGGAGCATAATGGAACAGTCCAAATTATAGTACACATGGTGGTGGTGTATTAAAGCATGTGGGTTATAAGACTTAATAATGGGGGTGGATTATTGAAGGCATATGTGATGTGTTACTAGTAGAATTAATGTGGATTGAAAGATTATTGTGGTCACCAAAGTTTACCTAAACATACTGTTATACCAAACGGAACATAATGGAATAGTCCATTCTTTACATGTGTCAGTGTGTTGAAGGTTATCTTACTTTAATACGATGGGGAACAAAGACAAATATTGCATGCTAAGTAGTAAATGGTCAATAATGGTCTTTAATTTCACTTCCAAAAACCAGCTGGTCCTACAGAAAGATGAGGATTTCAAACATTAAAATAACTTTTTAGGCACGGGAGCGTAAGACCCATTGGCTCAGTGTTATGTAGTGATCACCAACTCGCCTTCTTCATGATCGACTATATACCCACGCATGAACATCTTTGAAAAGTGGGTACCTAGTGTCTCTCCGTTAAAGGTGTTCAGTATAATTGTTTAACACTGCATGCAATCATTTGTTAAGGGCAGGAAGGGTGTTGGAACTCCTTTCTGGCCCTCAGCGAACAACTATCAGGAAGATATATTCAATTAATCCATATTTTATTGTTCCACCAACAAAGTACTGAATTTACTTCATGCATTTCATGCCATGGGATAGCACACTATTGCACATACTATTAGCACCAGTGAAATATTATGTATTTGTTTATTCCGCCCAATACAAGCCATGCTTACTGGGCATCACGCCTTCTTCCATATTTACAAGATCTCAAATTATATTTATGCTCCTACGTACATATTGTAATGTTTGAACAGATGTCTAATATGTTGTCCAATTGAATGGAAGAAATAAATGTTAATTTGAAAAACAAATCCCAGTTGACAAGAAATAATTCCAGGGATGTCAAGTAAAATTTTCCTTTGAGAAATATGTTAAACAAATATATATCAGGAAAAATGAAAATATACATAGACCACCAGTATTTAAATAGGAACATATTCGCCCACCGCTAAAGATGCATATTTATTTTGCACATAATAATATCATTCATTTATAAGAGTAACATGCTGCCCAGAAGATACCCATATGCCAACTGCACGGTGTACCTAAGACTCTGAAGGCTCTGGTTATGAATATTTATTAGAATTAAATGTTCCCGAACTAGAGAAGATGGTTTTGAATATTCATTAGATCCCTCACATACATGTACTCTGAGTCCATTCGATATAGCGATATTTAGGGGCTAACCCCATCACATATTGCAAAATATTGCAAAATATTGCAAAACAACATATGAAAAGTCTCAGGCCATTAAGTATGGGAAATTTAAGTGATCATCTGTTTTTTTTTTTTTATTTTTTCATTGCATGATTTTCCATATTCAATATTTCTTTGGAATTATCGCTGAGAAGATTCTATTTAACGGCTGTGTATTGCCAACTTATCACATCATACGTTTATTATTTGCTTATATTTTGTGACCAAATGCTTGATGTAGGTCATATTTGACCTTCATGTGTAAATGGTATGACTATTATGAACGAAACAGAGTTATTATTTTTTAAATCCAAATATTCAAGATACTGTGCTTCAACTGTAGAATTTGTCTTCACTAACATACAAAACTTACATGCTAATTACATACAAGCAAACAATTAGGATAGGGATTTACTTCATGCATTTCATGCCATGGCGCACTTTTGTACATACTCTTAATAATGGAATCTGCCACTCATTGAATAATACGTAAACAAAGGTATAAAGCTTAACGAAAAAGAATTTTCATGCAGCTACAGCTTTTCTGCTGATAAATCAGATTTCCTTACAAACAACCAGTAAAATATTTCACAAAGTTAACTGCTAACATAAATGAAATTTGATCAATCAATAGTATTCAAAAAACATTGTACGAAAATTGAAAAATGGACCACCTTTTAGGATACATTTTACAGAGGATAAATTTATGAAATTTGTAATGATATCCAATTTAAAAAAAAAAAATTGTGATTATTTGCTTGAAATGGACTTCAAAAAATTGCTTTCAAAAGTATAACTTGAACACAAATGAATGTTTTAATGGGACTAATCAAAATGCTTACTCTTACAATAAAATGCATTGTCTGTACAATAATATTTAAACAATTTATATATGTATACTCGTCAAGCAACAGTTATAAGATGTAAATGATTAGGAAAATTAATAAGATATGGCTCAATTAAGCAGTAAGAACAGATATGGGGGGGTGGGGTGGGAACTGTTCTTTACGGTACACATGCATGTTAAATGAACAAACCACTTTGACACCAGGTGAGACGATGACATTTCAATGGAGGGACTATGATTTGGAATAAATCTTGTTCATTTGCATTCTCCTAGGCCTTAGTGGTTTTTGGAGCAAACAAATAAAAGCAACTAACAATTTTAAAGTGGATATGTTGATAAAATGTCTCTAGAATTTTCTTATATTTTTTTTTGGTGGGTGCTGCATGAAAATTGTTAAGGCGCATAAATGTAAATCCTTTTTTTTTTGTAATGAAGCAGCTAGCAGTATTCTTAGTTTGTGAACAAATGTAATTAATGCATACACCGTGTTAGTTCTGTCCGTACCAAAAAAAAAATATAAAAATCATAGTTTATATATTCCTAAATTCACACTTCTATGAACAACTTTGATCAAGTACGAGACGTCACCTAATATCTTTGAATTGCTTTGCTACTTTAGGTACGTATACAAATATTAATTATCAAATCCTTCCAAAATACTGAAATCTTGATTAAAATCCCCAAATTGATGTGAACTTCAAATAATTTTTGCATGTTTTCAGGCAGGTCAAGGTATTTTCACCACTTTTAATACCATAAAGGCATGTCAATGCAAAATAATTTGATATGAAATTTGTTATGTCCAGATTTGTATTTTTTTTAAATTGTATTTGTATAACTATTATGCAATGACACATGTTTAAGTAGGTAATATACTGCATAAATGTTAGAACAGATTTACCAAAGAAAGTATAAATATGCATTAAGGGATTTCTATTCTTTAGAGGGGATCTATCAAATCATCAAGATTATCAAGGAAACCATGATGTTGGTTTTGATGAGCTAACCAAGGCCCAAATATACTGGACATTACCCAACAGAAACATCACATGTAGTTAAACAGTGTGAATGTGATCACTGCATATGTTATGTAATTGGAAAACAAGTGTGAAGACAACTAATGAATATGCTACATTTAATATGTATGGATGCCAAGTGTGGATGCGACATGCAAACAGCTAAGAGATTTGGATGTACGGTGTGAATGCAAGATACATACCTCTTCATATGCCTCATCATGTAGGTGAGAACAGTCTTTTTGACGGATGACAGGCCAATCAGGTATTCGGGCAGCCGCTCGACAAAGAGATCTTCGTTGTTGACATCTGCTCAATAGTGAAAAGATAAGAATAGTCAAGCTTGTAATATGGCGTAATCTTAGATGTTTTGTCTTTTTCTTTCTTTTTAATTAGGTATTCTGCAACCGCTTGACAAAGCGATGTAATGCGGAGCGTGACCAGTTTTACCATACTCGTTTTCCCCAATAGACTCTAGTGTTATGAGAACCGTTTGGCAAACAGAAAATTTTGTTTCCATTTCCAATCATAAATATCTTGATAATCAGACAAGTGGTCGGCTTGTAAAAGTCATGGGGTTCCTGACTGACCTCAAGGTTTATAATTATCAATTCAGCATGATCTGAGACAAAGTTACCGGATCCCTTTAACAGGAACCTACAAAAACAAATACCTTTCTCCACCAGCATGAAAATCAATGTCCGGGACTACACTTACCATTCTATACCAGCATGAAAACCTATGTCAGGGACTACACTTACCTTTGTAGTCGGCAATCATCTTGTCCTGTGTAGTGTAGGGTATGATCGGCTCGGGAAGATTCTTGAAGAACTGCTTCAGTGCGGAGGCCACCGTGTTGGCGCTGAGGTTCTCTAACGAGTTCAGATCGGCGTTCTGATCCTCGTCAAACATCTTGATGATCACCTCGATATCATACGCTTTACCAGACACCCTGTATATACCCTCTTGGGAGATACCTGCAAGGGATAGGACAGTTCTGAAATTACTGACACTAGTAACAGAGATATACTGACAGGTTAAATCACACTTTGAAATGTTTTCATGTTGTACATGTACCTATATGTATTGATCTGGGCCTTGTCTTACAAAGAGTTGATATCGATCGCAACTTTTTTGCAATTGCAACTATGTACATTAGAGATAGTAGACTAGAAACTTTTGATTGATTGGAGGACTTGCGATTGATCGGATCAATCATAGCGCTTTGTAAGACGGGGCCCTGTTGTCAATTGTGTTGGAGGTGAGGTTCTCTAACAAATTCAGAGCAGCGTTCTGATATCCGTCAAACATCTTGATTTAATAGCATATCAATGAAAAAAAAATAACATATCATATTATACCTTCTTGGGAAATACCTGCAGGAAATATGAGAGTATTCATAATGAACTATCAGAACATTCTTCAGAAATGTCTGTAATTATATACATCTTCATCACCGTCATCATCATAATCACTATCATCATCATCAGCAGCATTATCACTATCACTATCATCATCTTCGTCATCATTATCATCATCAGCACTATCACTATCATCATCATCATCAGTACCTTCACTATCATCATCAACATCTTCGCATTCATAATTGTCACCTCCATCATCATCATCATCATCGTAATTGCCATCGCCGTCATCATCAACATCACCATCACTATCATAATCATCTTCAAAGTCATCCTCCTCACTTTCATCACCATCCCCATTATCATCATCATCATAATCACCATCGTCATAATCATCCTCACAATCATCTTCATCATCATCATCATCCTCGCTTCCATCACCATCCCCATCATCATCCTCGTAATCACCATCTTCGTCATGATCATCCTCACAATCATCTTCATCCTCATCACCTCACTTCCATCACCATCCCCATCATCATCATCGTAATCCCCATCGTTGTCATGATCATCCTCAAAATCATCGTCCTCCTCACTTCCATCACCATCCCCATCATCATCGTAATCACCATTGTCATCATAATCATCATCACAATCATCTTCATCGTCATCGTCCTCACTTCCATCACCATCCCCATTATCATCATCGTAATCACCATCGTCATCATCATAATCACCATCGTCGTCATCATCATCACCATCACTTTCATAATCATCCTCACAATCATCTTCATCGTCATCATCCTTACTTTCATCACCATCCCCATCATCATCATTGTAATCACCATCGTCATCATGATCATCCTCAAAATTATCTTCATCATCATCATCAAATCCCCATTATCATCATCAAACCTTACCTTCTTCCTCTATCCGATCCACACACTGTTCAATGAAAGACGGGATGCCATTCTCATTCAAGATGAGCGATTCAAGAGGGGGCTTTACCGGTTTACAAGGTAATCCATCCTTCCCCTTCTTGCCTTTGGGTTTTTTCTATCAAATAAAAAGGGGTTAAACTCAATTCATATTTGTATTAAAAAAGGTAAAGAAGGGCTGAAGAGAGAGAATACAGAGAAAAAAAATACACATAAAAATGTGAATTATACAATATCTCCACAACTCCCAGCATTTAATGAAAACAAAATTTCAAATTAACTATGAGGTCTTTGGGACAATCAAAATTACATTGTTTAGATCACTTTATACTGAGTTTTCACTGTACATGTATCATAATGAGTTGTTAAATGGGTCATCCATATGAAATGGTAGCAAAACTAGCAATGAACAGTTTTGCACATATCTTAACACTGACTTACTACTAATTATCAAGTAATACTAATAGTTTCAAAGTACCCTGTGACAGGATTTAAGTCATTCTTATCCTTTGTAGGTAGAAGCTCCTGCATTAAGGGCCATGTACTTCTGAATTCATCTCTCTGATACTTTTACACTCATGTTTGCTTGTATTTTGACAGATTTCCTTCTGATAAGTTCCGTATTTAGTCACAATTCATGTACCATTCGCAGCGACTGCACCGTCCACTGCGTATGAAATATGTATCTCTCATATACGGCCCACACGCGGTGGAATTGCATGCTGTGTGGTGCCTATTGGTGAGGGATTATGCATGGCACTCTATAGGCACTCTACACACACACAAGCTCTTTATTACACGCTGCAAATAGAGATTAGCATGGCGCGCAGCGCAAACGATGCCCGCATCTTGTCCAATAGGATCCTTCCAGCAATCATCGAATCGATCCCATAGAAACCGTTCGGTATTTATACTACATGTGATGTATTCCCCCAAATCGTTTGTTATTGCTCTAAAAACTTCAAAAACCTAAGGTTCCACTAGAATCGGAACGGTTGGCAAGTCTGGGATAGGGTTTATATATCCTTGGCTAGGATCTAAAGGCTATTGCTATTTTACATACGAACATGCTGTGAAAAATGAACTTACTTTGTTATCCTTTTTTTTATTTGGCAACTTGTCTTGGGGAGTATTCTGAAGAAAAAGAAGAAGAAAATCAAAACATTTAGAAATGTTTTCTATAAATAAGTTAGAGCTTAGCACAACGATGGTTTTGAATGTACTTTTGCTACAGTTAACAATTAAATTATTTATACTCCTTGTAAATTAATTTGTTTTCATAACTGAAGAAGGAAAGGTTGACTGGACAAATAAGAGGACCTTTGTTGAATACTTTTTGATGTAATATGTCACATTCTCAAGGAACATGAATCGAGACTACTCAATTTTTCACATACTTTAATGAAAACTTAGTAAGGGTATGAATAATCTAGTTAATCCTATATATTTCTGGCAATAAAGAATCACTTTTTAAAGCTTTACAAAAATTGATAGTATACAAAACAAATAAAATTAGATCTTCATTTTTTTTTAAAGTTATAACTACTACTGATTGACTGATTAGTTAATAGAATGCTAGGTTACCAGATTGAAAATTAATCGCATGATTGTTTGGTTACCTGACTGCCTGGTTGGTTTACTCAAAAGTGTGTTCATGTTTACTCAAAAGATTTGAGTGATTGAATGACTGATTTATTGAATGATTGCCTGACATAGTGATTGGATTTTACACACTTAACCAGATTGACTGGTCGGTTGAATGATTGCCTGACAACTTATTGAATACCTCATTAGACAACAAACCTTACCGTTTATTTTCTTTTTCAATTGCTCTCTTGCAGTGGATCTTAAGAATATCCAAGTAACATTAAAGACTTTTGGCAATTAAGGGCAAGGTATTTCAACAATTCTAGAGGCAAAATCAACCTTTTATATAATCCTTTTGCAACACAGGAAACAATAAAATTAAAAAAAAAATTAAAAAAGGACTAAAACTTACAGGCTCGTTTTCCTGGAAAGAGCTGTCCATGGATGCTATATAAAGATAGAAAGAAACAAATAAATACATACTCATCAAAACAAACAATTGATAAAATTGGAACTATGTTTCTTTGAATACCGTAAACATGCGTTCAATCATCGAGGGCTGTTGACCTGTCACTTAAAAAGCGGTGATTTTTCAGTTTTAAAAAAAAAAGTTAAGGAAAACGAATTTGTGTTTTCAGGGCGACTATGCAATGGTATTTTTACCAAACTAACCAGCTTTAACGACCACTTTTAATTCACGACCATCTTGCTTTGATCTGAAAATAAAATCAATTTTCAAATCTTAAAATTAATTTTAGGGCCTTAAAATTAATTTCATCATATTAAATATCATCAAATTGAAACTCATAACTCAATTCTCACTGAAAAAGCTAACAAAACAAAACGCCATGAAAGTCTACATTTGCTTTAATAGTAAAGAAATATCCTGCTAACATGCAGTCTACTGGAAATACGGGTTGAACTAAAACTAAGCTCCCATGCCTCTCTTGTTCTACTTGCAGTGCATCACCTCCGATCACATGCAATGCCAAACCTCATTCTTTAACTGTCTATTTACCGTCATGAATAATCCCTTTCACATGCCAGTGTTAATTGCACAAAATTAAGTAAGCAACCAGGAGACCAAAGGCCTTAAGTCCTCTTCGAGGGAGGGACTTGGTAATGAGGATCAATGCCTTACCATAGGACAGTAGCGCATTGACTTGTGTTTTGAACCCGGGACCTACCGCTTACGAGACCACTACTCTACCGCTGAGCCATCGAGCCTCTACATGTATTATGGGGGTCATGTCAAAGCATATCAAAGCATACAATGCCTTTAAAGTGCCTTACCAAAGGGCAAGAGCGCATTGACTTGCGTTTCGAACCCAGGACCTACCGCTTACGAGACCAATACTCTACCGCTGAGCCATCAAGCCTCTACATGTATTTCGGGGGTCATATCAAAGCATATCAAAGCATACAATGCCTTTAAAGTGCATCACCCTATTCACATGCGGATCTTAATCTCGTTGTGACTCACCCTGGCTGGATTGCTCATCGTGTGATTTGGGGTCATACAAGGGGGCTAATGTTTGTGATAATGTAAACATGTATAAAGATGGTATAAAGACATGTTCTGCATTCACGGTCATACATTATGAATGGAAAATACCTGTAGAGCAAGATACACGATATGGACCACGCATGCACCATTCAGACGTGTATGGCTTACAGTTTTTCATATAAAACCACTTTAACAACTATAATACTCGAGATAGAATTTGAACAGTTACTTCAGGAATTTTAGAAACAACTCTAACCCTGTTTAAGCCATTGCCCGAGTCAAGGCCCATCAAAGGCCCATCTGTCCCTAAAACAGTTTTGTTCAGTTTTGAGAAGTCCCACTTTGTGTATTTTAGACCTCGTCCAAGGTATTCAGGACGCACATCCTCCTTCTACAAGCTTGATCGATCCCTTACTCATTCCTAGATCATCAAACGACCCACCTGCCC
>BEXV01000551.1:151379-177492 GCA_003118195.1 Hemicentrotus pulcherrimus | reverse complement strand
CCCCCCCCACTCAGTGTTATTTAGGGTACGCATATGCTCGTTCCCTCTTTTTGAAAACACCCCTTATCTGAGGACTGCCAACATTTTCGAACCCCCCTTTCGCGGGCTTTTCGCGGGCTTTTCCTGTCTTCGAGACCCCCCATTAATCAGGAAAAATGCTCAATATACCCCCCTAAATTCAGAAAAATTTCTCAGGAGTCCAAAGAGATGAGAGAAAAAAAGAAAAAACACCCCCTTCTTGAAATAATCTCTGGGTGAAAGTCAAAATACACCCCTTTTTTTTCACAATTCTCGGGCTAGACTTTGTCGCACGAAAAGTACCCCTTTACCCGACATTTTGGCAACACGCATGCGGTCATTCCGACCCATGAGTGCGGGGGGCCGGGCCCACCTGTCTCTAAAAAGTATTGTTAACGGCTTTGTCCTACCAAGATACGAGCCAGGAACTCTGAATATGTAATGAGGGCACACCAACCTTCTATAAGTTTGTTCCACCCCTTTGCCAACCCCGCACTTGCAGGAGGAGCTCTACCGACCCACCCATCCTGCATAACTTTTGTACAAGACCTCGTCCAAAGCATTCAGGGCGCACAACTTCCTTGTACAAGCTTGATTTATACCCAACTCATCCGCATACTTATTCCTAGATTATTAAGCCATGAACTCTGCAAATGTTTTGAACGCACACCTACCTTCTATAAGCTTGTTCAAGCCCTTGAGGAAATCCTCCCGCTTCTTGTGCCTGGCATTCGCATTACCCAGGGGCCTCCTGACGGGGGTTTGTTTCTGCACCTCTCTGGGCCGGCCAGCATTCGCGGGTGAGGCATCTGGGGTGTTGTTGTTAGCTACAGGGAGCCCAGTGGGGCGAGGTGTGGTGGCGAGCATCGGTTTGCCGAAAAAGATTCGCTGGTTCTAGGGTGTCGGTTAAAATGGGAGACAGGTTGAGAGAAACCACAGAACATCATAAATGAAGATCACATTTACTCTGCTAACTTACATCTATTGACCATTTCATAGTTAACACATGGTAGAAATGACCCCTAATATTTCGCAGATCTTTTACTCATGGAGAAGTCCCACTTTGTGTATTTTAGAATTAATCAATGCCAAAGTCATGTATGTGCTTGATGAATAGCTTTTGTGTGCCGTCTTGTATCATAGAATGTACCGTAGCTGCACAAATGAAAAAAAAATTATTACATAACATGAGCATGTATTCATCTTGGTGGGTTTTACCATTTTATCACAAATGACCGTTATCGGCAGTCATGCACAGATTGTATCTATGAAATGGTCAATTACAGTAACAATGTGATTGCAGAGACTTATGAGAAACCAAACCTGGAAACACAATGAACTGACTGCAGTAACAATGTTAGAACATCATATGTAACTCATAGATAATGGCAGGAAAATATTGTGTTAGTATCATAAAACATTATACTATTAATGTTCACTGCAAAGAGTGGAGAATGGCAAAGAGAAGTTCAACCCTTATAATGATAAAAGCTCAATTTGTTTTATTAAACCAGGAACGTATTCCCCGACTTTTTTCTCCTTCTCTTAATACATACATGATTTCAATCATAACAAGTTCTAAAATGCAGCAATTCAAAGATGTTTGCAAAGACTTTTTTTACTTTTGCATACCCACCAAAATGCAATCAGAAACCAATAACAAGCTATGAGTATATATTCACTATATGGTAATTGAAATCAGTTCACTGAAATAAAAATTTAACTTTTTTTCTGAGTAACAGCCATGGTTAGTTCAACAATATCATTAGTAGCTTGTGACATATTGGAATTGCACAGAACATGAATGAATATTTCTAAGAAAGCATGGTTAATGAAAATGTTTATTAAAATTAGTGTTTAATAGTAGAACAAAAGTTTTTTTGTTTAAGTCAGATGATTCAGGATATGAATTAATCATACAGACTATTCAATGATCTCCACATGGAGGACATCTTTATGAGGCGTTATCAAAAATGAGATCATGACGAATCACTTGGAAGTAATATTTTTTTAAAGAAAACTTGTTGCTAAATTGACTGGTGTGACTATCAAGCTACATTTTTAAAGAAGATTTTGACATTTCAAAATGAAATCTGCATAAAGTGCTCTAACTAGCATCGCTAGGGCTTACATGCAGTGTGACACCTTGCAACGAAGCAGTATCTTCTTTCTCTATACAGTGGAACTTCATTATAATGAGATCCTGTTATATCAGGAATCTTGTTATATAAGAGTAAAAAAAAAAGGAAAATAAATTGGTGGGACAGCAAAGTCACCTTGTTATATTAAACACAAACCTTGTCATACCAGAGCTCTTTATATTGAGGTTTAACTGTACAAGGACATGAGGTTAATCATGGCCAACTTTTTACTTCATAAGTAAGGAATCTTCTAGAGTGACTAACCTAGCCCTTGCCATGCCTCGAAAATGACGGATATATGTATCAAAGAAAATGCAATAGATTAATTGTTTCATATTTTTCCTACTTTTGTTTTCATATTCCTATCACATCTAACAGCATGATTCATAATCTTGCTTTGAGTTCAAAGCTGAGAGAGAAGCAGTTTAGTTTTACAATTACAACAATGGACTATTGGCTGTGGTTTGAAAGGAGGTCATTCAACATGTGTGGAGACTGGAGCAGTGAGAGAAATACAGCACACAGAAGTAGATTGCTTATAAAGCATGCACAGTCTAATTATGAGAGAAGAGACACAAGATAAAAGCAAACACTGCAGATAGGTGCCTTGGTGATACCCCCACATCTTATTCCCCTGTGACAGAACATCTATCACCTCTACTTCTATAGCAAATAGAGTACCGAAGTGTGAGGTCGTACGGGCCAAATCGTCAAGGTTGCTGGTTCCAAACAACTCTGTGCTAAACAGTGGTATGGCGATCACACCAGCCCAAAACACTAAATTTACCCTTCTCCAGCCTGTTGCTTGAATGATTTGACGGTGAACCTCATGCACAGGCTCTGTTGCTTAGAACCATTAACCTGGTCGACGAGCGAGTATGACGCTAGCACTTCGGTACTCTATAGATGTAGCATATGTGACTCTAAACAAAGGTGTTGCTTGGGTGTATGGTGTTATCTACACCTATGTGATACATGGAGAAGAACCCTCATGAAAGGTGCCAAGTAAGTGTTGGTATAACTATAGTGCCATCTATAATTAAACCTAAATTGTATAGGAAAGAAGATTGGTTTGATTATGGTGTCATCTACATCTAGGTCATAGAAGAACTCAAGAAAAAGACAAACGTTGCTAAATAGGTGTTAGTTTAATTATGGTGCCACCTACATGTACACCTATGTGATAGAAAAAAACCTGGGAATGGCGCTAAGAAGGTGTCTGCTTGAATACAGTGTCATTGACACCTATGTGATAACTGAGCCCATTGAAATATATGCATGTAAATATGTAGACTGTGGTTTGATTAAGGTCTTGTCTACACCTATGAGAAAGAAGAACCATATCTAAAGAAAGACCTATGGTGCTAAGTACACATTGGTTAGGATTTACCTATGTGATACATGGAGCTTACACTATGAACATGATGGACAAAGGAAGCGGACAAAATAAACAGTTCCTCAGGTGGACAAAGGAAAATCCTTCACTGCTATTATGTAAAAATGTATAGAACAGGTGAATATGCACGTGACACCTGTTTTACACATTTTTACATAATAGCAGTGAAGGAATGTTCCTTTGTCTACCTGAGGAACTGTATATTTTGTCCGCTTTCTTTGTTCATCATATTCATAGTGTTATGGTTCCATCTACATGTACACCTATGTTATAGGAAAAAAACCCTGCTAAAGGTGCTAAGAAGGTGTTGATTTGAATACAGTGTCATCTACACCAATGTGATAACTGAGCCCATTGAAATATATGCATGTATGGTGCTAAATATATAGGCTGTAGTTTGATTAAGGTGTTGTCTACACCTATGGGAAAGAGTCTTAAGACCTCCACATATGGTGCTGAGAACATGTTGGTAAGGATATACAGTGTCATCTACACCTACATAGATCCCCAATAACAAACATGGTGCTTAATACGTATGTATTAGGATATATGGTGTCATCTACACCTACATTTAAGAACTCAGATAACAAACATGGTGCTGAATAGGTGTGGTTTGAATATTGTATCATCACACCTATGTGATAATAGAACTCAGATATACATGTATGAAGCTATTAAAGTAGATGCGGTTTACCAGTAAATATGACGCCACCTACATCTACACCTATATGATAGAAGAACCCTGATGTAAGACATATATGGTGTATGGTGCTAGGTAGGTGTTGTAAACCTACATAAAGATCCTTGATGACAGGTGTATATAGGGTGCTAAAAAAAAATTGGTTTCATCAAAATCTAGAACCCTGATAACAGATATATGGTGCTAACTAGGTGTTGATCTGATAAGGCCATCACCTAAATCTATGCAGAGCTGCCAACCTTGTGCGACCAAAAAAAAGGAACCAAGATGGCAAAAGAAAGGAATATCAAGCAAAAAGAAGGAATTCATCAAAACCAAAACTTACAACCACGCGGGTCACATTTCCAATGCAGAAGTGTTCATTCTTCATGCTGTTTTTTCCATACAAACATGTATTTGGGGGGGGGGATTTTTTTATTATCAGCAATTAATTCTTTTTTGAAAATATTTTCTCTGCAATTATGTTTTCAAGTTTAATTTAAAATCAGTTTTCTACTGAATTTGAGATCAAAACAACATTTTAGGGCAATTGTTTGACGTGTTGTATGTAAAAAAAAATAAAAATAAAATAATAACAATTTTTTTTCTTCAAAGTATTTCATGAAGAATAAACGTAATACCGTAATTTGGAGGGAAAAACAGAGTAATCCCGGCAAAAACGGAATGGTTAGAAGCTCTGCCTATGCGATAGAAGAACCCTAATGAAAGAAATATGGTGTATGGTGCTAAGTGGGTGGTGTAAGCCTTCATAAACAAGATGGGCATGGCTCGCCCTAACAAAAGGGCACTCGGATGCATAGCTAACAAGACAAATGTGACTGCATCTCCTATATGCCTCTGCCCTAAATTCAGTAAAGGAAATGGATGGATTAATCTGTGACATAACATGATGAAAATAAAAAGCCTATCTCTTATGGTTGGCTTGAGATATCGCAAAAAGCAAGGCTGAAAACCTGTAATTTCAGAAATTGACCTTTTTGACCTTTGACCAATTAATTTAAAATCTGATCAGATTGTCTTCCTTTGGTAATTACATATTATCAACAAGTTTGTGCCTCACATCTTTAGTGGTCCTTGAGATATTCAGATAACTAAGCTAACACCTGGAATTTCATAAGTTGACCTGTGTGACCTTTCACCTTTGACCTAATAAGATTTTCTTCCAATGTTGAAACAAATTATCACAAATTTTGAAATTCATTTCTTAAATTGTTCTTGAGATATTGCGTTAACGAGAAAGAGGGACAGGCGTACAGACGGATGGACAGATGGGCAACCCAAAACATAATGCCTCCTGCACCGCCTTCGGTTGGGGCAGAGGCATATCAGAAGCTCACTACAAACACACAGTGCTGAGAGAACTAAAGCACATGCTCACTTTCTCTCTTTTGATAACGATGCACAGACAGAGAAAGGGGGTGCAAGACTGAGCGAACTTACAGTGCCGCGAGGCAGGTGATCGTGGGGCTGTGAGTAAATTCCTGACTGGGGACCCCCTCCTCCTCCGCTACTACCACCGGTCCTAAAGCTGCTCCCGATTACCCTTCGGACTTGATCAAAGGGGAGGGCGTCGGCCGGGCTGGAGTACCCCGCCCCCTCATCGCTCTCGGGGCTAGCAAAGGGCGGGGGGTGGTTATTGTGGGTGGGGGTGCTGCGGTGGTGCCACACGGGGAGGTCGTTGGGGCGGTTTACGTTACCCATGGGGCGCATGAGCCCCTCCATGCGTACAGGGAATTTAGTAAGGTCCAGTTTCTGGGGGTGGGGGGGGGGGGAGGAAAGGATAGCAAGGGGGGGAAGGAAGGGTTTGGATTTGTGCATATACACATAGGCACAGGAATGACAAAAGCAGAGGTGAAAGAATCAAAAAAGATAATTTGTTTTTTTCATAATGTATTGATTTGGTTGTATATCAATTAATGTATTTTAAGCATTTGTTTGATATCCAGAATACAGAGAAAATGTTTTAACAGAGTAGATGAGATAATTTTTATCAATAAATAAAAGCATCATGAATCCATAATTCAAGTTGATGTATTTAGCAAATCCAATGAGTTATTTTGTATTATAAGCCATGATAAAAAGCAAATCATAAATGATGTAATGTAGTTCATAAAACAAAACAAAAATATCATACAGAGTTAAAATTGTAAATCAAATGTCCATGAAATTAATTTTTTTTTTTTTTTTTTTTTTTTTGGTGATGAACAAAAAATGAAGACATTGAATCAAGCCAAGGGTATGGTTTGAGGAAAGGAAAACAATTAATGGGGAGAAAAGAATAAATAAACATATCATAGAACGGTTATATTTCCAGCATTCCCAAGGAGAAAAATATAATCAGGGAAAAGAGCATGCCTACATATCTTAAATAAAAGAAACATTAACGAGGAAAATGCACCGGTTCCATGACTAGTTTAGCAAACACTGATATGCTTAATAGCCCTTTACCATATTAACAGCAAGAATATGCATTATCTAGTATTGAGGGAAAGGTGTGGCTACACGATATTTTAACAGATATCCACAAAAATAGCAAAACCTGGTTTATATATTTTAATGCTCTCCAGATATACCTTTGAAGGAAAACCACTATCCCATTTGACATAGAAATTACACCAACAAATTATAACTAAAAGCAGGCTTTGCATAATATAGCAACATATTTACATGTGCGCTTACATTACACAAAGCACAAGGGACTACCCAGACCCTAAGGACAAAATCAAAACTTATAAAAATTGATGACTTAAAAACAGAGTGTGGGGTGAAGTGGGAGTGTGGGTAGGGGATTTAATGATCAAATAGGTGCAGAGATGTACCCCCGAGTTGCTGGGGAGTGGTGGGTCATGGTTCCTATCTGGAAAGACGAATAAAAGAGTGCACAGACATATCCCTGGTTTAGGAACAGTTGGTCTACTGGTTCCTGTCCGAGGGGCGGGGTTCTAGAGATCAGACCCTACAGAAGCACAACTTTTGCAACCTTTGGTGTCCGTTTTTTAAGAAAGGGGGATCACTAATGATCACAAGGGTGCAGGTACTTACCCCTGGTTTAGGCGCGATTGGTGGTGGCTCCTGCCTCTGTCTACTGCTTTCAGAAGGTGTGGGGCTGAAGGTGGGGCTAAAGGGGGTGTAAAGAGGGTTCTCTTGCATCCCTTCCTCCGGCTCCTCTGAAGTTCTGAAATCTGGCACTGTGGCGTAGGCCATGGAATTGCCTAGGACAGAGGGTGAATATGGGATTGATCATTAAACAATGGCATGACAGAGGGTGAATACGGGATCAATCATTAACCAATGGTAGGACAGAGGGTGAATATGGGATCAATCATTAACCAATGGCAGGACAGAGGGTGAATACGGGATCGATCATTAACCAATGGCAGGACAGAGGCATCATATGGGATCGATCATTCGCCTATGGCAGGACAGAGGGTGAATATGGGATTGATCATAAACCAATGGCAGGACAGAGGGTGAATATGGGATCGATCATTAACCAATGGCAGGACAGAGGGCGAATATGGGATCAATCATTGACCAATAACAAGACAGAGGGTGAATATGGGATCGATCACTAACCAATAGTAGTTCAGAGTTTTCTTAAGGTCTACATCAAACAGTTTTCCATCTTCAAATTGACTTCAATCATTCTTATTTTCTATTCCTATGTAGTTAACAAATCTAAAAAAATATAAGGACTGTACCTGTTTGAGCCGGTGACTTCTGGTTGTTGTAAGAGTCGTATAGCACGTTTTCTACCATCCCTACAAAACAACATGTGTGTGAGAAAAAGTGATTGTTATTTGATATGCAAATAAAAGAGAGGGAGAGAGAGAGAGAGAGAGATAGAGAGAAAGAGAGAAGGGAGGGTACAACACATTTAAATAGCAAAAGTTACCACAACACAACAAAGGGAGTTCATTAGCAGAATAAGGCAACACTTGTACAGAACCAAAGAGATATATTTTCTGCAGTAAATAGGAAAGAAGACATGTTAAATCGATTGAAGGAGGAAAAGACATAAAACACAGACAAAACAAGAAAACATACATGTACATGAAACATGACAGAATTCATAAATATGTACCATTCTGCTGTCACTTTACAAGTTTGACAATTGTAATGTCTCTGTCTTTCTTAAATTTTCTATTTCTAATAGTTGTATAACTTTACTTGTCATGACCCACAAAATTACATGCTCATTTACATGTATCTGATCTTAACGAACATGATCGTCCAAAAAATAATCCATGTAAGAGGAATTAGAAACAAAAAGGTCAAACTGAATGAGAGAGAGAGAGGTAGATACGAGACAGAGAGAACCGCGGAGCGCGCGCGAGCAAGTCTAGAATACAGGGCCACCAAGGGCGTATTGTGTAAACAAAATCAGTGTGTAATGCGTGCTTTGCCAGTGATTGATTTCGTTTGGCTTTGACTTTGACGCTGTAAATTTTTGTGTTCTCCATAACAAGGATCCTGGGAATTTGATCGACACACATCTATGATAACAAAATTCGGACTTTTTATTCTGGTCTACTTTATAGAAATGAAACATAGCAGTGACGGTATTAGTAAGAATTACCCACACAAGGTACCTTTGGAACAGTCAAACACTTTGTTTGGACTGTTTTGAAGGTACCGAGTGTGGGTAATTTTACTAATGCCTGAACAAAATGATGTGTATTATTTGTATAAAGTAGATGACGTTTAATGATCGGTCATTAGTAAAATTATGTGTTAGGCAAAATAAATGCCTGGTCATGTGTTCACACAACACTCTCAAACAATCATTTCATTAGGATCCGCTTCATCATCTTTTAAAGGCAATTGTTTGACATACAAGGTTGACTTGTAGAAGGTCAACTGTATGGGTATATTGTTCTGCTGTAACATTATAAATAAGACAATTAGGGTAATGTTTTATGTCTCTGCCTCTCTTAAACTGTCCATTTCCATTTGTTGCATACACTTACTTGTCAAGACCAACTTTCATATTTATATTTGCAGTACATGACCTATCGTTACTTGAAAAATTATACAAATTGGTTAGGGTGTGACTAATTTAGTTGGTAACTGTGTTTATGGTAATAAGTTAACATGTATGTGACTGATAATTTCTTTATACATTTTGTCAAATGTTCCTGTTTTGTTATATTAACATGATATGCTTGCTTGCTCAACCTATAAAATGACGTTTACCTTAAAATAAAAATCGTTTTCAAATTTTGCAATTGGAACATAAATAAGAATATGCAGAAATAATTGCAGCTTTGCATATTTCTTAAAATTACACTTTCTTTTATAATCATGATTTCAAAAGCATGACAAATCAAAATACAAATCATATATTTTTTTAATTTAATATTATCCTGAATAACTAAGAAATATTGCCATGCATATTTTCCTGGCATCCCTCATACAAAGGGCGAGGGACTTTAGAAATGTCCAGACAGAGTTTTCACGATGCCTAAATAATAATAACTGGATTTACATCGCACTTTTTAAAGATGATTCAAGGCGATGTCCCTTTAAGTCTTTGAACAAATTATATGGAAGACGAATTGTAAAGGTATGTTTTCAGATTTCTTAGAAATGCACAAACCCTCAAGCTCTGCTTCTTCTTCGTCCGGTAAAGCAGTAGTGTTTTCTTTGCTCCCATCCGGGGCAAGGCCTGGTAATTTCCATCTTTCTTGCTGGCCAAACACAGCTGTAGATTTAACAAATCTTTCAGTTTAAATATTACCCGGGCCCTGTTTCATGAAAGTTCTGATCAATAACAAATGCTTACATTCTTTGACAAATTAGCTGTCAGCCAATCAGATGCCATGATTTTAGTAGCTTATAACAGCTATTTTTAACTTGCTATTGATAACAAGTTTTGTGAAACAGGGCCCTGGTGTTGGTTTCTTTGGTGCGACTGTGGTATCCTTCTTGACTGTATGTATGCCAATTCGGAGATAGCAGCTGCACTAGGGCAGATAAAGGTAATTTTCACAAATATAAAGACCCATATGTAATAATTATCAATTTATGCACCAACGGTATATAATACTATAATGATATGATACACAGGTGGATTCTTTTTTTTTTAGAGAGGGCAAACAAAAGGTATGCATAGAGTAGTGATTATTCTGCAATGCACATGGTAGAACTTTTCTCTGTTTTAAAAGATTTGCGGCTATCATTTGAACAAGTGCTATCTCTGAACTTGTCTTTTGTATCGCACACTGTGGAAGTGAATGACCTGCTAAAGCTGTGGCAAATGATGGTGACCTTTTCTTTTTTTCATAATGTTTGTTGAAAATAAAACTTTAAAAATGATGCATTTTAGTTTGTTATATTTAGTTATGCTTCTTTGAAGGCAACATCAATTCATATGATCAATATAAATGTATCGTTAAGAATCATTGTGATGCTACAAGTATCCGCAATAAAAAATGAAAAGCAAATAAAATTGCATTCAAGTGTGCTTTACTTGCGCCTGCTTGAAGGTAGTTTTTACATGTGAAGGTACAGTGTATGTATCACTATGAACATGATGGACAAAGAAAGCGGACAAAATATACAGTTCCTCATTCTACCCTCAACAGTTGCTAAGGTAGAGTAGACAAAGAAACATCCCTTCACTGCTCCTATGTAAAAATCTGTAGAACAGGTGTCACATGCATATTCACCTGTTCTACACATTTTGACATAATAGCAGTGAAGGGATGTTCCTTTGTCTACCATAGCAATTGTTGAGGGTAGAATGAGGAACTGTATATTTTGTCCGCTTGCTTTGTCCATCATGTTCATAGTGTATATTGCAATATGTGAGCTTTAAAAAAAATGATGCATTTTAGTGTGTGTTAGTTCTGCTTACTTTACAAAATGTCAACCCATAGGAATCAAAATATCATAACATGTAATTTAAGGAATGTGAACAGAAAAAAACACATACATTCCTAGGCCATAATTTTTCAATATTTTTCAGCTTTTAAACATTATTTGTATCGTACTTAACGGTGTATAAACCACACCTTTTTGCCGCCGAAAAAAATCAAAGTCTGGGGTGCGGTTTATACACGGTACACTCATACACTTTTTTTAAAGTTTCAATTTATGCCCCTCCACCTGGCGCTGTGCCTGGCAATGTCTCCCAGCTCAGCAATCAATGTGTTGAATCACTACTCGGAAACTAGAACAACAATCAAATTTGTCTGTCATCTTGGTTTGAAAGTAATCTTTCTGATAGATCTCAATATGTAGTTTATAATAATGATTCCTTCAATTTTTCTTCTATTACACGGCGTACCACAAGCATGAGTGATGAAAAGCAATTTGAAGAGAGGAAACCAGAAAGTCATAATCACATTTCTAGAAAGTTCAATTTCTCCCCTTTCATATGACACCTCAATCAGGAAAAATGAGCTAGGAATATCAGGGTTCTGTTTTTTTAAAGTAATGCTTGCATTTCCATAATTTGATCAAACAAGTTCGTTTTTACTGGCTTCTTGCCATTGCAGCGAATAGAGTTGACAAAAGACTTAACTCCGTTTCGTTGACAATCAGCCATGCACAAAGAAGACGAAAGATCTGATGCATGGCTGATCTACAATGAAACCAAGTTGAGTCTTTTATCTCTGTTTGTTTCTCAGGCATCAAATGAAAATGAGGAGGATTAAGGCTTTCCAAATATGTGTCATTTATTAATTATAATTGTGATTAAGTTATGATCAAACATCGATAGTTCTCGGTTTCGTTTTTTTTCTGGGACGCACTGTATAGGGACAGCCACAAAATTCTAACTAAATGATAATACTCCCTTTAAATCCTTTAAATATTTTATTTTTCCCCAAACATTTGAATGTTTGCCAACCATAATATGTATTTTATTTTAAAGTAAGGCTTCTCATAACCTGCAGCGGTAGAATGCACACACATCAACTTAAAGAAGCGACATCAAGTATCATGCAAAGCAAGAGTGACAAATACATGACACACATACGCCACACATACACGTCTGTGCTGTAAATTGAGGATGCGTAATACAAATCAGTATCTTATTACATATATTTGAGGATACACATTTTTGTAGACACATAACAGTATCAAGTATGATCTAGAAATTTACTGCATAACCACAGACCTATTTTATTTTCTGTGCAAATAAAGCTATTACATAACCGTACCAGTATAAAAAAAAAGGGCCTCAAATCTTAAAGGTAAAGACCAGTATTGGAAACGCCCCAATTTCAAACTAGGGAAATGCTCCCGGTGGTCTCGCCTGCATTACGCAATTCGATATGATGAAATATTGAGGTTGGAACATTATTTATGGCAGGGTTGCCCATTTGCAGGCCCCTAAAAATGAAATCCTCTGAATATAATCAGCATTGTGAAGTGAATATTGATTAAGAATCATGAACAAATAACAAAAATTGATTCATTTATTCTCATATTAAGATGTGAAAACATAATCCAAGTCTACTGACCTAAAATGACCTTTGAATTTGTGACCTGGAATTTATGTCATATGACTTGTGATACTTGATTACCTTATAGTCCAAGTTTCATGGACTAAGAACTTATACTTTCAAAATTATATCGAAAATTCAAAAACTTAACCTTAGGTTAAGTTTTTTGATAATGATGCCACAACATAGTCTAAGTCTATTGACCTGAAATGACATTTGACCTCGACTTTGTGACCTGAAATTCGATTCACATGATTGGAGATACTTGATAACCCTATAGTCCTAGCTTCATTGACTGAGGACTTATACTTTCAAAATTTTATCAAAAATTCAAAAACTTAACATTAGGTTAAGTTTTAGATGTTGACGCCGTCGTCGCGCCGCCGCCACCGCCACCGGAAAAGCGGCTATGTCTCGCTTTTTTGCTACGCAGGCGAGACAAAAATTAAATGAAAGCTCCTATTACCAATCCTGTGAAAGAGTATGTTTTGACTAATACATGTACATGATGATTAAAAATTTGCGTGACATGTAATGTAATATTAACACGGAAGGATGCACATAGATGTACACAAACACAAGATCGATTTAGTTTTTTAGTCAAGACCAAAACCCTATACACTTAAACACACACACCCACCCACAAAAAAGTGTAAAGAATGTAAGATGAAACTCATGAAGCAACAAAAAAAAATGAAGCACTAAACATATAATGTAATATTAACATGGAAGGATACACATACATTTACACAAATATGGTTTTTAGTCGAAAATGTTAAGTAACTAATTGAGAAGAGACAACAAGATACAAGGATGTCCGAGATGAATGCTTATCATAACAAATATTGAAACAATAGAGTCAGCTCAGTCTCTGTGGATTTGTTTACTATGTTTCATGATACAAGAGCTACAAGTTTTCTAAATTTTAGTCCTCATTAATGAAATTCTCAGAGAGAGGGGAGAGAGAGTGGATAAAAGAGAGAGTGAGAAAGAGAGGGAGAGGGTGAAAGAGAAAGAGGGAGGGTGAAAGAGAGATAGAGAACAAGAGATAGAGAACAAGAGAGAAACAAACGGGGGAAAAAAGAGAGAGGGAGAGATAACCAAAGAACCAAAAATGGAAGGTAGATTGATTTGATTTGATTAGATTTATTTATTTCTGTTTGATTTTCTTTTTGCTTTTGCATTTTTACAAACATATAACAAACAACCATTCCCTGATCCCAATTTCTACAATAGGCGAAACTTCCTGAGAGGTAATACCGGTAATTCCATTTAAAAAAAACTTTTCATGAGTTTTCTTAGCCTAGTCACTCTCAACTCAATGTATTTTCTTTCTTCACAAACACATAAATGCACTTATGGTACTGACCTGAGCCTTCCATGGAGCGATTTGTATCTGGCGTGGACGTCCTGAACCCTCTGTCTACTGAAGCGTAAAGACCTGTTTACAATGACACAAACTAACATGTATAAACAACAAACATTTCAACCAAACATCAAGCCTGTATTTTTTTTTTTGTGGTACCCTCATTTGTATAGAGGAAAAATAGGTAGTAACAAAGCGGCAGATTTCTTGATCTCATTTTGTTCATTAAAAAAAAAAAGGTGAGGTTTCACGTCCATTTGTTAAGCATGCCTAGTCATTCACTTTGTATGGCAGCAAAATGAATTAGTTTTTTTTATTGGAGTGTCATTCAGGTACTATGTAGAAGGTTTACTTCAAATAATCAGGTCATTGAGGACGGTCGGGTGGTCCCATTACACAACCTTTCGAGAAACAAAAGTAGAAGATCAGTAGAAAGTAGAAAAGTAGAAGCTGTAGGGTTACATTTCACAAAGTGTCTGGTAAATTGGACCCAATGGGAGAGGGGTTCATTTCACAAACATTACCCCTGACTTGAGGTGAATGAAGGGGCATGTGCTCACAAAAGGTCGGGTAACGTGACCACACAACCTGACGCGATGACCTGATGACTCCAAGCAAGCCTTTTGCAACGCCATCACAAAAGACTTTCACTTATTCCATGGGCAGTGGAGTCCTCAGACATGGGGGAAAACAGGGGTATGAAAGTCTGTTCTGAATTTTTTTAATGTCTGTTTTAAGGTGAAATCAAACATATTTTGGCTCACATCAAACTTGAGTGCAATGCATGGTATCAGAACACGTATTATACAACAAACAGTTTCATAAGCAAATAGCACGAGTACATATACTTACCAATACATCATTACAAAGGAAAACAAAAAAATTATTCCTTAATTTCAAAAAGAGGGTTTGATCAATCACTGTCTTAAGGCATATTTGTTAGTAACATAAAAATACTCAACAGCTGAAAAAGGTATGTGTACTTTACTCACATGCAGGACAGTGTTCACTATGTCAATGTTTATTGAAATAATAACATGGTAATATTCAGACATTTGAAAGAATAAAGTAGAAATATAAGAAATCTGGAATCTCTTACAAGGTGAATTATCATGAGGTTAAGAAAAAGAATTGTTAACCTGTATATTTGCAGAAAATGATCACACAAGAAGCATTTTAAGAGAAAAGCAGACATAGTTGTTTAACCTTATAGGAACACCATGAAGTGTACAGATAAATGTACTTACAGCAACAGTGCATGGCAGAATAATTAACGACCAGTGTCAAAATTTTAGATGGTACTGTAATTATTTTTGCATTTAAACTATATCTTGAATGCACAAGAACTGGTTTGGCAACTGGTGATCTCAGGCAGAGCCATCCATATCTGACTCTTACCTGTCAACCTGTTACAGAAAAAATTAGGAACGTGGTCTATTTTGTATAATTTTCGTCTTTAATATGTCACATTCTCAAAAAGATAAATCTGGACTAATCAATTTTTCACATAGTTAAATAGTAAAGATATGAATAATTTAGTTAATTGTGTGACTACGAGCCGAAGTTCATAGCCCACTCAATAATGTTTCAATTGAATCCAGATTTTCTCCCTAAAACTATGTTCACAAATCTGAGCAGCGACCGACCGATCAGTAGCCTGCTCTGTCGCTGCTGGAATTTAGGTGTTGCCCAGCAATTAGGTCGGTGCCGGGCGGCGACCGCCCAGGAACCGAGCGTATTTTGGGCGGCGAGTGAAAAGTGAGCAGGCGCCGCCCAAATTTTAACTCCACGCTAAAACTTAAGCGGCGACTGAGCGATGCACTAATAACGAGCGGTGCCTGGGCGGCCGCCGCTCAATGGCCGGGCAGCCGCCGAACAGAATTGGTTAAAAACTCGCAGAGCAGGCCACTTTGGGGTAATGTGACCATAGCATAACTGTTAACAGAAGCAAATATTTTGTGAGTATTTTTTAGGTGATTATGTAATACAGGCTATTACATGAAGAGAATCATTCTGAAATGTATCTCAAAGGATATTCTACATTTTCATGGTGTACTTCGTTTCACAAGAAACTTTGCGGAGTTTGATTAAAAATGAAAATTACGTCGGAACCATTAAGGATGTATGTGAAAGCGCTGAGATATAATCATATTTTGCATAGCAAGTGAGGTAGAAATACTAAAACTATGTTGAGGTTGCCAAAAGAAATAAGATAGTAAACAAAGAGAATCTAAGAATGCAAAACTCTCCCCTCCCAACCCGATACCTCTCTCTCTCTCTTTTCTCTCTCTCTATTACTCCTTCTCCATCTTCCTCATTCTCTCACTTCATGCATCTCTTCATCCGCCCCCCCCCTCTCTCTCTCTCTCTCTCTAAGCTCTATATATCTCTTTTTTATTCTCTCTGTATTATTTGCTTTAAACGGATTTAAAGTTGCAACAGCAATGTATGCAGAGTAAAAAGGAATGGGATAGCAAGTTAAAACAATTAAACAAGAACTAATGAGTGCTTGAAATGAAGAAGAAAAAAAGTCTTAACAAAATTGTAAATAGTAATACAGAACTTGATGTATGATGTTCATAATATTTAAAATTGGCAGGCAGTGATGATAGATATTTTGATATAAAATAGAGAAGAAAAGTCATGTTTTAAATGCGACAGGTGAACCTACTATATATATTGCATCTTGACCCCTCCCGTCTCCCTCTCTCTCTCTCTCTTTCAAGCATGCTCACACCATCTCTCTTTTCTCTATAATTATACTAGCGCATGGTTGCTAACACACATGTAGTCTTCATCCCAAGACTTCATAGAATATATTTGATCTTTAGAAAAGAAAGTTTGATGAATGCTGCATGATGTGTTTTTTGTTTTCTCGGTTTGTTTAAATCAAAATCAATTTGAATTACCACTAAAACCAGAATCTTCAGGGACTTCAGCCGGTCTGTCTACAATGCGGCCACCTAAATCCCTATTGGCCGGTTTTCTGTCACGCTTCTTGTTGACAACACCGTACAATGACTCCCCATCTTATTTGATAAAGGTAAAAGGTTGTAGGTACACAGACATTAAAGATAAATTTTCCACATTAAAGATAAATTTTCCACATTTTTTACAAGTATATTTACAAGTACAGTCAAACCTGTCCCTAGCGTCCGCCCAAGGCAAACACTACAAGTGGTCTTTGTAGACAAGTTCCTTTAGTACATGTTTCAATGAGAAACCAATTTCAAGGGAAACAAAAAATGTGGTCTTTGTAGACAGGTGGTCACTATTAAAAGCAGGTTTGACTGTATGTTAGTAATATATGTTAAGGTGGTATGTGGTAAATATACAGCTAAAAAAGCTACAAGAAATGACCACACTTCATGCATTCTTCTCGATATCATACAAAAAAAGATAAAGAGAGAAGGAAGATAATAAGCATAAGAACAAAACCTGTTGATTCAACTGGCAGGCCTACACATTTTACCCAGTGTGGATGAAGGAGTAAGATTACGCAAGTGCAAAACAGTCTACATGTACATGTAAGTGCATCAAGTGATCCAGTGATCAAGTGATCAAGTGATCAAGTGTTTGGATGATCTCAAGAAAACCATGTGCTACTGGACAGCGTTTCTTGAAACTGACACAAGTACCAGTTCTGCGACATCTCATTCAAACTAATGTTCATTTTATTATACTCGTTTGAATAGGATATCTTTGAACTTGTACTTATGACGGTTTTGTGAAACAATGCCCTGTTGAACATCAGTGTCAGTGTAAAATATATCAGTTCTACATTTAGAAATGCATAAACCACCAACAATCATCCAGTGTTCATGTATATGTAAGTTTGAGTGACATATACATAATCCAGTTTCAACCAGTTCAAGCCGGTTACACCCAGTTGAAACCCATACACTAGTTTGAGGCAGTGTCAGTGTCAATATATATGTATTTACCTATATCTATCAGGTGGCTATACTGAGAAAGTGCTAAAATTAGAACTCTACTTGCAAGTCTAGATAGCATCACATCAACATCTATTCTAAACTGAGGATGTTATATACTACTATATACTAGAGATAGGTAAGTTGCTATGTGGTAACTTAAAGTGAGATTAGATGAAGATAAAGAACTACATTGTAAGAGACTAATATGACAAAAAAATCAAAATGAAGATCTAAACAGACCGTCTGGGGGAGGCTCATCCGGAGACGGCTTTTGCTCGGCCGGCTTGCGTTGCCTGTCAACCACCGCATACATGTCTACAGTCATGAACAAACATTAAATATTCATTATCTGCTTGAAGATGATTTCAGAATTGTAGCACAGGCTTACTAGTCTAACTTGAAACGAATAATAACCTTTTCAAGACAGGATTTATTTTCAGGGCTTAATTGATCTCATTCTGTTCTTCACATTGGCAACAATAAACATGCCTGGGTAATAGCATACCGGTAGTCAAAAAATGGAAATGTCAAATGTTGATCGTAAACCATTTTCTTTCATAAAATCTCTCATTGCGTTGCCAATTTAAATGATTTTGAACCTCATTTCCCTTTCAAAAATACCTAGCGTCAAACATTTCTACGGTAGTCATGAAACATAAAGAGACAGTGTGTGCAGAAATGTTTGCATTTTTTTACTCGTGCATCTGTCATAATTGTTTAGGCTCTGATTCACTAGTTATTGAGACCAAACAGCTAAGCCATATCTAGTGCAGAAAGTGTGTGAAGTTGCTTCTTTACTGGTTTGTTTAGTGTTTTGTCAGATTTACTTTCTTTTCTTTTTTTTCATTCATGTGGAGCAACTTACTTTTCCTTTCATACAACCTACTTCTAATTAAGTCATATAATGAAAAACAATTCTGCGTTTTTTTTTTCGCTTCATAATTGCAATGATACATGTGAAAAAGTCTGTTACTACAAGTAAGATGTACTTGTACATCTCAAAAAGCATAAATATATGAAAACGTTTTGTTTGAGAATGTTATCACATGCAAAAAAACATGCATATACACTTTATATATACATGTTTAAATATGTATACAAATGTATATATATCCATATATGCATAACCCTAAAAAAAAATTGAGGCTATTCCATATTTTATGAATACTCTTAATTATCGTTAGTAGGCACAGTTCAATTTTTTTCTCAAAAAAATTGATTGAATAATTGATGAACATGTTATTCCCATAAGAGCTCAGGAAGGAGTTATGAAGGTTAGGATTTAGGAGTAGAAAAACAAATTATGAAATATCAAGCCTTGATATAGCAAGTTAGAGTTTCCATCAAGCATGTATTTGTATCAAAAAAATTGTAGGAAATGATGTAACAGCGAGATGAGGAAAGAATGTGAAAATCAAGATATTATGTCTACGTGTAGGCCTACAGTACGTGCAAACTATCATGGGAGAATAATGTGAGAAAGATATCAATTCACCAAAACTAACATTTTGAACATGCATCGTTTCTAAATATGACAGACCCCAAGATAATTTATCGGACATTGAACATGGAAGGTCATAATGACCTGATTACATGCATTATAATTAATCATTTATTTAATCACCTATTATTTATTTAGAATATTTATCAATTTATATATTTTTTTAGAAATAAATATTATTTGTTCATTATCTATTCATTGTTTACTTTCTATCTATTTATTTATTCTTTATTTATTTGTATATTTATTGTTAAGAATGGCTGATTAGATTTTAACAATCAATAGGTCAATGTCCTATGCAAATAACAATGATTAGTGCAAGCAAATTTATGCAAATAAATCAATAGAAGTAAATGATGTGGAGTAGTGAATAGTATTGACAGTAGAACCAAGAGAACGAAAGACAGAGGAGACAGAGGAGAGACAGAGAGACAGAGAGAGGAAGAAAGAGAGACAGAAAGAGAAATAAAGATAGGTTTATATAAATGTATCAAAAGAAAACAGACAAAGGGCATCAGAATGAGTAGGTATAGCTAAAAGTCCTTTTTGTTGGTAATTTTTTGTATCTAGAAAACAAAAGATGTGAAATATATTGAAAGTAATATTCCATAGAGAAGGAAAAGACTGGAAAGAGAGGTTGAAAAAATATATAAAAGAATCCATATCAAACATGCTCAAAGAGACTCAGACACTTTATACCGAGTTTTAAAAAGAAAGATCAATTGAAGAATTGAAATAGCAGTCAGAGAAAGATATTGATGTAGAAAATCTGTTCATAGGGAAATTACCAAAACAATAGTTGATCAAGATATGTACAACTGCAATATGTATTAGTGACATTATCATAATGCATCTTAGTGTTAGGTATAGTGAAATATACAACAGAACTTCAAGCTATGTACATAAAGATTAATACATATTTAACCCATTGCTTACGGGAACCTGGTGGTCCGTGTGTTAAGCCTATGGGAATAAGATAATTCAGTAGTCAACGGGTTGACATGTCAATTTATAAAAAGAAGGGTTTTAACTCCTTTTAAAAGAACAAAAGTATAATTAATAAAGCGCGTAGCAATAATGTTTCTAGGTCCTGGGTTGAACCCTGCCCTTGGCCGAGCTACCCTGATGACGTGCTCCGTCATTCAAGGTATTTCTTCCTACCGAGTACTCCTTTACATCACCTGGGTGAAGAGTGGGGAATGTATATGAATGTCTTGCCAAAGGACATTAGTGCTGCAGCGGGACTTAACCCACGAACCATGTGATCCACAGTCCGGTGACGTATCCACAACACCACGACAGGTTCAAAAATTACAAGTACATGCAATACTGCCCTTAAGTCTCACAGCGGGTGTCTAAGTTTCCAATGTTAATATGAGCTATTAAGTCAGTCAAGCGCATGTTATGTGCAACTAATTTCCAAAACTGCAATTAATTTAAGGCATCATTCATAATATATACAAGCACAAAAAAAGTGATGTCATATTAGAAATCGCACCCTCTGGTTGTGCCGAAACGTCAACTGATTGCGGTTCTTCTTTGGTCTTACGAGACTTGTCTACAGTTCCGTAAAGATCTACAAGGAAACGAAGTTAAGTTTTAAAAAGGTCAAAGGTTAAGCTTATATCACTGCCCTCTATAAATAGTGAATTGTTTATCAAAGTTATAAACTAAGAGTAATTAATTTAAGACGGACACCCCTTTTCTTAGATAAATATGAAGCAAGTAGAGTAGTGAGTACTGATTGGTATAACTGATTACCGGTCCATTTTCATAATTTTGGCAACTAACATGTAAACATAGCATCTCTTATGATAAACACTTAAATCAAATAGCACAATTTTCTTAATAAAACAAAACATATAATAGCAAGTACATGGGGTAAGTCATAAGTTTAGACTGAAGCAATTCATTCATTTTTCATTTGCATATGTATTATCTGATCATGAGCAGAAATGACTAACTGAATCATGTTTACTTACCATCTCATAGATTTAAAGGTACATTAATAATACTGAAACTAATTTATTTACGGATATAATTGTCAGAACTGTAATTCAGCAGTGATTCATTGAATGGAGCAAGAAACCCATTTCCCTTGCCTATTATTTGTGATATTTAGAATAACAGTAAACACACATTGATGAGGGGAAAAATTAGCTCAATGGGCTGGACATATAATAGCATCGAGGCCCACATTGGAAGTTATAACAAATACAGTAGAAAAGCTGTTTAATAGAACATTTCTTTTTTTGTCTGTCGGCTTTTTCTGTATAGCTTTCATCAGTGAACTATGCATCATTCTTTAGAGAGCAACTGTGAGCGAATAGATAAGGCATACATTTGTCATTTTAATTATTCATACCCATTGTAAATTTGATCTTCTTTTAGTTATTTCATAACCCAAGAGATAAAGGTGGACTGGTTGAATTAGGGCCTTTGCTGAATACTTTTAGATGTATGTTTTAATATGTTAAATTCTTTAAGGATGTTAAATTCTTAAGGATATGAATAGGGACATATCAACTTTTCACATACAAGTTGGTATGGGTATGAATAATTGATTTGACTGTAGATGTAGGCTCTTAGAGTATTGGAGTGCAATAAATGTCATTATTTAAACCGCAGAGAAGCAGAAGGAATCATTAATTAACGTTATATCTGAAGATGCTTGCAACATGAACATGAAATACAGAGACACAATTGTATACAAGCATCCACGTTAAGAAGCCTTCATTAAGTCACTGGAGCACAATGAGATTTTGAATCAGAAAGCCCGAGTAGTTTGGCAACTAGTCATATTAAAGACTGTGCATCCCGTAGTTATATATGATGTAACCATCACAGAGCTATATTGCATTTTTCAGTATGTTCATTTGATAGCCGTAAGAGAAGAGTAAAAGTGGCAAGAAAAAAATCAAGGCAATAGATTTTAAAAACACCGGCCAAATTGGCAACCAGGAAGAAAGTAAGCAGCATTCGTTTATCTTTACTTATTCAAAATGATGTTAAATGCTGAAACTGCATGATATTTTTATATTTCCATTTGAAAGTAGTTAAAGAAAAAAAAAGATAAGTTGATGTGTGCAGAAACATTAGACATGAGAAAAGTTAGATAACGAAGCTCAAGAAAAACTGTAAAATCCACTCTCAAAAAGGTCCTTAATCCGCAAAGGAGACTTTGGAACAAAGATCGAATGAATAGAAGGGATACAATACAACACAAGCTAGAAAGAAATAAGAAGTTTCAGGGGAGAAAATGATTGTACACTCTCACTCATGATAGCATCACACCTTCAAAAGAATTAAGGTTATACAAATGACAACATTTTAAAAATCTCAAACAAATTAAAGAAACTGCAAGAAAATATGAAATTTAATGAACCACTTAAATGGGGGTTCATCAAAGGAGATGGTTTCAGAAGAGAACTCTGAAAATAAAATGTTTGAAAGAAATGATGATTTTAAAGGTCACTTCCACTGCAAATGAAAGAAACAATGAATTGTGTGAAGTGTGCATGAAAAATTCTTCAAAAACCCAACATGCAAAGACCAAAATCTAGCAGTAGCAAATCAAAATGGAGGTCCGATTTAGTGTGAGTTAAAGGCAAGCCTGATTGGCAAAAGCTTAAAGACCCTCTCAGAAGTTTTAAAGAAAAATAGAAGAATTATATATCAACAGAAAGCTTATAAACGATAAATTATTACATAGTATCAATAACAATTCATATGCTCTCTAAAAATTTGAAATCTAAAATAGGCAGTTGTCGACCCGTTATTTTGAGGGATGAAAAAAAAGTAGATTTTGATTTGCTTTTGTGCAAAACTGACAGGTAAAATATTTGTTATTTCTTTATATTTGTATTTTACGTTTCATTCAGCTTTCCATTGATATAAAAATGTTTTTTAAGAAATGATTTTACTTATGACTGATTGCACAATCACATACATGTATTATGAAAAGAAAAACAAAGGCATAATGCATTGAGAGAGAAAATGAAACTAATCACCCAAGATATTAATGTCAACAATTCAGTTCCTTCTATTAGGTGCTATATTCAACTTTTGTTTTGTTTTGGTTGATGAGTTTTTTAAGGAATGTGCATAAAGTCAAACAAAAGCAAATTCAGAAGAAAAGCAAATTTAGAAGAAGTGTAACAAGAGCAAATGTGAACACACCCTCCTTCCCTTGGCTCTCGTCTGCTTCCTTATACATTCCAGTGGTTCCCACAAGACCTGCATAAAAGCAATAGCTAGAGCAACGTTCACATGGACAACACTGCACGTTCACATGGACAACACTGCACTTCCCATCACACGCAATACAAGCTACATGTATGTTTGATCCCAGCCTCATTCTCAGGGAAAACAGTACAAGATGTCTCTCTCTTAAGGCCACCCATCTACTGTGCCTATATACTATGTCTCTACAGTCTCTATGAAGTTAGAATTGTGTGTTGTAGAACTTGTCTAGAAAGACCACCTGTCTACAGTGGCCATTTTCTGTTTCCCTTTTAGGGCCTCAATTGACTGGCTTGACTGTTTTTTTTCTAGTTTTATTTTCTTTTTATCTTTCCCCTTTCAACAAAAACTATTCAAAAGTTTACAGTTTATCAACACACAAAAGTGCTCAAATGGGCAAATGTTAATCACCCCTTTGTTGACTTCTTAACTGCAACATATAGAGAGTGAATTTCTTTGCTTCTCCAATTTTGCTCAGCAAAAGACTTGATCTAGAGATGAATACAACATGGCAGATTCATGATGTTGAGATGCTCATGTACAAAGGTGAACCATACCAATGAAAAAAAATAAGGAAGAAATAAAGATATGATCAATGAAGAAAGTGCAAAATCAACCACAAAATCAAATGAATACATTACCAGAAAAACTTTAAGGAATTCGTACCCTGGTATAAATTGCATTTTTTCATGTTCATATAAATGCAAAGTGTTAACAACTTAACATGTTTGTCACAACTACTGGTCAAATCTTCAAATTGGCAATTTTATTCCTCATTTACTGCCAGAAATCCAGCAAAAAAAGATGCTTTTATTGATACTTGAAGGAATACCCTAGTAAACATGTTAAGTACGGTATGTTCATGTTTTTTTCAGGACTACTGGAAGAATCATCAAATTGGCAATATTATGCTTTATTCACTGCTAGAAATCCAGTAAAAAGTTTAAAACCATGTTTTTATTATTATCCAGATCAATAAGAGGGAAAAAATGAAACTCCCTTTCTTATATTAGTATTTCTTAAATGAACTGTCCCAGGCTATTGGAATTCTGATCAAGTTTCTCTGGCAATGCATTGTGGGTTTGAGGAAGAAGTCAAAGAAATCAATGATTGACGAACCCTGAAGTTCAGATCCTGGGGTCGAGAATGGAGAAGGTTTGGGCGGCTTGTTCACAGTTCCGTATAACGCTGGACACATGGAAAAATATTTTAAAGTTAGGAAAAAATTTAAATGCTTCTTATACATGCAAAGCAATTTCTTATACTTTCAAACCTGTCTATAGCGACCGCCCAAGGGAAACACAAAAGGTGGTCTTTGCAGACAGGTAGTCTTGTTAGGCAGGTTCCTTTTGCACATTTTTCAATGAGAAACCATTTTCAAGGGAAACAAAAAATGTGCTCTTTGTAGACAGGTGGTCGCTAGAGCAGGTTTGACTGTAAATGGTTAAGGGTTTTCTAAAGTCGACTGGTAACATGTGAAAACTTAAATTTCAGGATATCATGAGAAAATAAAATCCTCGAAAATGTTAATGCAATTGTTCAGGTGATTAAATTCCATAGATAAATTTTACATGAAATTAACTTCATATTAAAAGTACAGATTAGTTGGTTCATACAAGAGCAAACGATATGTCACCCTCTAGCTACATACATATTTACATGAGAGAAGAAAGATGATAAAATGATAAGACACGCACCATCAGGTTTCGGCATAAGTTTCGGTTTGGGACTCTTAGCTGGCTTATTAACAACGCCGTACAATCCTGTAAACAAAAAGAAATCACAGAATCAATGTACAATCTCCCCGTCAACATGCAAGAAGCTTCTACCATGGGCACTTTCACAACCACAACAAACAAATCTTTTAAGGTAATCACGTCATCAGTGGAAGTAGAAGTAGTGATGTGGGAGTAGTAGTAGGAAAAGAAGTAGTTGCAGCACTAGTATTTGTAGCAATAGTAGTAGTGAAATTGTCTCCCTCTTTCTCAATCTCTCCCTTTCTCTCTCTCTCTTCCATTTCTGTATTTGTCTCTTTAATGCGCTTTATTAAGCACCTGATAAAGTTATATATTATCATTAATGATAAGCTGGTGTGACACAATGTCCATGTAGCTGGGAGCAGCAAAATTTCTAGAACAGTGCCTGTGGAGACATATTTATGACAAGAAGAATATCTGAGTTTGTAAATAATTTTTCATCAGAAATAGCTTATTTTCAGAAGAAATTCAAAAAAAAGTCCATCAAGATACGATGCAAACAGTGCATTTCAGAAGAGAGTACATTGATGGAAGTTTCAAAATGTTTTCACCATTCCCCCCCCCCAAAAAAAAAAAAAAAAAAAAAAAAAAAAAAAAAAAAAAA